>JBBPBX010080083.1:0-16247 GCA_038048925.1 Garcialebias charrua
GTCTTTTTGTCCCACCTGATTGGGTCAGGAAGGTGTTGGAGTTCAGTCATAGCTCTCGTCTCTTCTGTCACCCGGGCCTAACCAAGACCCTTGCTTTGGTCCGGTCCCTGTTCTGGTGGCAGACCTTGTCCAAGGACGTTAATACCTTTGTACGCTCTTGTCCTACCTGTTCCCAATCCAAGGCCTCTAGGCGTCCCCCCTCTGGACTTCTTCGTCCTCTTCCCTGTCCTTCTCGTCCCTGGTCCCACATTGGTATGGACTTTGTCACTGGTCTCCCCGACTCTGAAGGCTACACGGTCATTCTCACCGTTGTAGATCGTTTCTCCAAGATGACTCATCTTGTACCCCTTAAGAAACTGCCATCTTCTAAGGACTTGGCCCACATCATGGCCCGAGAAGTTTTCAGACTTCACGGACTCCCTCTTAATATTGTTTCTGACAGGGGCCCTCAGTTTGTCTCTCTCTTCTGGAGGGAGTTCTGTAGTCTGCTTGGGATTTCCGTCAGTCTCTCTTCTGGCTTCCACCCTGAGACTGACGGCCAGGCTGAGAGGGCCAACCAGGAGGTGGAGGGTAAGCTTAGACTCCTTTGCCAGCAGGACCCTGAAAAGTGGTCCTCCGCTCTCCCCTGGGTGGAACATGCCATTAACTCTCTCCCTTCCTCAGCCACTGGTCTTTCCCCTTTTTATGTTGTGTTTGGTTATCAACCCCCTGTCTTTTCTGTTCAGGAACGTGACGCTGCTGTTCCTTCTGCCCATTTAGCGGCCCTCAGGTGCCAGAGGGTCTGGAGGAGAGCCAGACGGGCCTTGCTCAAAACTACGGCGGTCTATACAAGAAAAGCTGACCGCCGCAGGACCCCTCAACCCGACTACAAGGTGGGTCAGAAGGTCTGGCTCTCCACCAGGAATCTTCCCCTCAAGGCACAGTCCCGTAAGCTTGCTCCCCGTTTTATTGGTCCTTTCCCAATTTCCAAAGTCATCAACCCCGTTTGTGTTCGTGTCTCCCTGCCCAAGTCCTTCCGTGTCCACCCCACGTTTCATGTTTCCTGTGTCAAGCCCGTGGTGACTTCTGGTTTTCACCCCCCTGTTCGGTCCCCTCCTCCTGCCCGCCTTATCGACGGGTCCCCCGCCTATACTGTCCGTCGCCTCCTCCGTTCTAGACGGAGGGGCCGCGGCCTCCAGTACCTGGTTGACTGGGAGGGGTACGGCCCGGAGGAGCGTTCCTGGGTTCCCTCCCGCCATGTTTTGGACAGGTCCCTCATCACTGACTTCCATAGACTCCATCCGGACCAACCAGGTGGGACGCCTGGAGGCGTCCCTTGAGGTGGGGATATGTCACGTTTCACGCCTGTTAGGTTAGATTTAGATTTTAGTCTCACTCTGTACAACACTGCTTGTTGTTTCTGGATTCTGTCCTGTCTCCTGTCTGTAAGTGGGTTTAGGTTTGCCTTCATTTTGGAACCGGTTTGTCCTGTCTCCTGTCTGTATGTGGGTTTAGGTTTGCCTTCATTTTGGAACCGGTTTGTCCTCACTGCTGCGCTGATTAGTTTCAAATCAGCTGCACCTGCTGCTACACCCTTTATAAGTCAGACTCTCACACCAGGTATTTGCCAGATAGTTGAAAACTGTACACAGTGAGTAGTTATCGCGCCCGTTCTGTCCCTCTTCCTGTTTCTTATCCTCGCCTCATTGATTTCCTGGTTCTGACGTCTTGCCTGCCTGTTCACCTGCCTCTGCCTTCTCCCTCTTGGACTGACGTTTGCTGGATTCGTTCGTTACTGACCCTGGATCGCCTCACTTTGTCTCATCGCCTGTCCCCATCGGTTCATCTGCTCTTCTGCTTCCCGGTGTTCGCCTGCTGGATTACGTCACGGACCCCTCGCTGCGACCGGCTGCATTCCTTCACAGGCAACAGCCCCACTCGCAGCGGACCTGATCAGCTGGAGTTCCTCCCTGCTCTGAAACCCCATCCATCTGTGAGACGGTTAGTGGCTATTTCTCATTGACTGTTAAGTTTCATTTCACCATCAGACCACTAACCGTTCTCCTCCATCCTACAGACTGCTCCAGCCAGAGGGTCCCTGATCGACACCAGAGCCAATCAGAGCAGAAAAATAAAAACTTGATTATTGTCTAATTTTGTGGTGATTTTGGTCCGGTCATTTGGGGTTCGTAACAATATCAAACCAGTTTATTTATAAAGCACTTAAAAATACAGCATCAGCCGTCCGAAGAGCTGTACAAGAATAAAAACAAGCACAAAACAATAAAAACAATCAATCTCAATCATATAAATATCAGAACATCACAAGTAAAATAATACAACATTAAAACAGAGATGTGAACTCATTCTGGTTTAAAAGCCAATGAAAACATATGTGTTTTTAAACGAGTTTACAGATATTATGGGGCCTGCCTGACCTTCAGTGGCAGCTCGTTCCACAATTTAGGAGCCAGAGCTGAAAATGCTCTGTCTCCTCTGGTCTTATAAAAGGTTTTCGGGACTGCTAAAAGCATCTGGTCAGCGGATCTAAGAGCACGTGATGGCACATAAAGTTGAAGCAGTTCAGACAGATAAGAGGGACTAAAACCGTTCAAAGACTTAAAAACAAACAATAAAACTTTAAAATGGATTCGAAACTGGACAGGAAGCCAATGAAGGGACATTAAAACTGGAGTGATGTGCTCACGTCTGCCTGTACCAGTCAAAAATCGTGCAGCAGCATTTTGTACCAGCTGCAACCGAGAGAGCGAGGCCTTATTTACTCCGATCAGAAGAGAGTTACAATAATCAGAGTCAGAGTCAGAGAGTCTTTATTGTCATTTGCACCGCATGTGGTACATGAGATGAAAACGAGATTATGTACACGAGGTCCCAGTTACATCCAACAACAAATGAAAGAGAAAAACAGTAATAACATCGAGAACTAACTAAGAAAAACATCAACTAGTAATACACTAAGCCTAATATAGTGGGAATAAACAGCAGCACGAACATGAGTTTGTATGAGCAGATGGTCACAGATGGTCACAGATGAACACAGCAACAAGAAAACATATCAGCATCACCATGATGTGATATTTTGCAGTGTTTATTTTAATTTTATTTTTATTTATTCATGAGTCTAACAGCCTCAGGGTAGAAGCTGTTCCTCAGTCTAGTGGTTCTACACTTGATGCTCCTCAACCTCCGTCCTGAGGGGAGTGGGGCAAAGAGTGAGTGTGCTGGATGAGTGAGGTCTTTCATGATACAGGTGGCTCTTTTCCTGCATCTAGAGGTGTAAATGTCTGTGATGGTGGGGAGACTGACTCCAACAGACTTCTGTGCAGCCTTCACCACTCTCTGCAGAGCTTTCCTCTCTTCAACTGTGCAGCCTCCATGCCACACGTTGATGCTGGAGCACAGGATGCTCTCCACTGCACACCTGTAGAACGAGGTGAGAACTGGGCTGCTCAGACCAGCACGTCTCAGCCGTCTGAGGAAGTAGAGTCTCTGATGACCTTTCTTGATCAGGCTGGTGGTGTTGTTGCTCCAGCTGAGGTTATCATTCATGTGTACACCCAAGTATTTGTAGCTGGAGACCACTTCCACTGCAGACCCAGGCGTGAAGTAATAAAAGCGTGGATTACTGTCTCTAAGTGGCGTCTAGAAAGGAGGGGCTTGATTTTTGACAGGCGCCTCAGATGAAAGAACGAGGACTTAACCATGCTGTTGATGTGACAGTCCAGTTTCAGGCAGGGGTCAATTTTCACTCCTAGATTTGTCACAATCGACTTTTCATATGGGGCCAAAGAGGAAAAATCAAAAGTGGTGGGACTGTCAGGAGCACTAGATTTAAAGACCATAACCTCGGTCTTATTGTCATTAAAATGGAGGAAATTAAGTGCCATCCACCCTCTAATGTCACCAAGACAGTCCAGAAGAGACTGCGTGGAGCCATTTTGTTTATTGGTATCCCTGGCAAAAACCTTCAGAAACTTCAATAAGAATAATAATGAATTCAATTTATAACGCACTTTTCATTAATTAAAATCTCAAAGTGCTACAAAGTGCAACAGAGTTAAATGTCAATGAAACAAGTTAAAAAACAAGTAAAATCAATAACAGTATCAACTAAGATCAAAAGTAGAATCATGAGGAGGTATGCTCGGTTGAAAAGAAAGGTCTTCAAGCCGCTCTTAAAGTCAACCAGTGACTGTGGGGCTCTCAGACAGTCAGGAAGAGAGTTCCACAGGCGGGGGCAGCCACACTGAAAGCCCGGTCTCCCATGGTCCTTAATTTGGTTCTCGGAATGTGAAGGAGATTACTGTTCTGTGACCGCAGAGACCGGGTGGATGAGTATGGAATAAGAATATCCTTCAGATAATCTGGTGAAGTTCCGTGTAAGCATTGATGTGTAATGAGAGCAGTTTTGTACTGAATTCTGTAGGTGACAGGAAGCCAATGAAGGTTATGGAGAATGGGCGTAATATGTTCAAATTTACGAACTCTCAACAAGATCCTTGCTGCACTGTTTTGAATATATTGAAGTTTCTGAAGGTTTTTGCCAGGGATTCCAATAAACAGGGAGTTGCAGTAGTCGAGCCTGGAGGAGACAAAAGCATGGACGAGCTTCTCAGCATCGGAAAAAGTTAGAGATGGGCGAAGTCTGGAGATGTTTCGAAGATGGAAGAAGCAGGTTTTAAACAGATGCTTAATGTGATTTTCAAATGTAAGATTAGAGTCCATTTTTATTCCAAGATTAGTAACAGAGGTGGAGAGGGGGATGTCTTGTCCAGAGAAGGAAATTGTTGTTAAAGTTGATGTTTGTACCTGGTGAGGGATCAATACATTCAAAACAGTGCAGCAAGGATTCTGTTGAGAGTTCGTAAATTTGAACATATTACACCCATTCTCCATAACCTCCATTGGCTTCCTGTCACCTACAGAATTCAGTACAAAACTGCTCTCATTACACATCAATGCTTGCACGGCACTTCACCTGACTATCTAAAGGACATTCTTGCACCATATTCATCCACCCGGTCTCTACGATCACAGAACAGTAATTTCCTTCATATTCCTCGGACCAAATTGAGGACCATGGGAGACCGAGCATTCTGTGTGGCTGCCCCCCGCCTGTGGAACTCCCTCCCTGACGACCTGAGAGCTCCACAGTCACTGGTTGACTTTAAAAGCAGCATAAAGACTTTTCTTTTTAAGCAAGCCTATTCTGCCTCCACATGATTTTATCTTTGATCTTAGCTGATATCATTATTGATTTTACTTGATTTTATCACTTGTTTTATTTTATTTATTTTTTAAGCAAGCCTAATCTGCATCCACATGATTTTATCTTTGATCTTAGTCGATATTATTATTGATTTTATTTGATTTTATCACTTGTTTTATTTTGATCTTTGCTTTGTTACACTTTGTAGCACTTTGAGATTTTTATTAATGAAAAGTGCATTATAAATTGAATTCATTATTATTATTATTATTACAGGAAAATAGACTTGACCGTCATCCGCATATAAATGAAACTGCACACCATGCTTTCTGAAAATAGAACCGAGTGGCAGAAGGTAAAGTGAGAAGAGAAGAGGACCAAGGATAGATCCCTGGGGTACACCCCAGGGGAGGGCAGCAGATGCAGAGGTAAAATTATCAATCTTCACACTGAAACTTCGATTTGAAAGGTAGGACCTAAACCACTGCAGAGCTGAGCCAGTGATGCCCACCCATTGCTCCAATCTGGCGATAAGAATTTCATGGTCGACTGTGTCAAAAGCAGCTGTTAAATCTAAAAGCACAAGTAAAACACATTTTCCAGAATCCAGCGATAAAATATGTCATTAAAAACCCTTAGAAGAGCAAATAACATGTCAAGGTCTTTAAAGGGACACTAACGAGACAATGTGCCGAACACCTGGGGTGATGATGACTGGGAACAGGTGAAGGCAGCAGACTGAGGTAAAATACTGGAGGCTGACAGGAAGACAGGAGAAACTAAAGCAATACAGAAACTAATACAGAAAAACTAAATACTGTATAAGAGATAATATGATAAGATAGAACGTTATTGATCCCACAGGAAATTGTTGTGCCAGAGTTTCAGTACAAAGCAACATACACAAGGAATCACACAATCCATCCATCATCTTTACCCGCTTCTTCCTTTTCGGGTCGTGGGCGTCATTGGTGCCATGTCCAGCCATCATTGTACGAGAGGCAGGAGACACCTGGACATGTCTCCAGTCCATCACAGGGACACATAGAGACAAACAACCATTCACTCTCTCACTCACACCTAAGGACAATTTAGAGTTACCATCAGTCTAACATACATGTTTTTGGTCTGTGAGAGTAACTGGTGAAGATTCTCAGTCATCCAGGACATGATAAAAAAAAAACTTTCAGTACAGAAACAACTGGACTTTATTTGTAACAGAAGACGTTTCGCTCTTCATCCGAGGAGTTTTCTCAATTCAAAGAGCAGAGAGTGGTTCAGGTTTTAAAGGCTGAGATAAGATACACAACATACCTATGTAAATTGACAAATCACACCTTAACAGTAGGTGTTTCTTAAGGTCATTTACATGCTGCCTTTAGGTCAAATTATTAATCAGTTCAACATTTCTTTTCACTGTTATGCCGACGATACACAGCTTTACATCAGGACTGGAGCATCCTCATCTTCCACCTTGTCATCTCCATCTTCACTCACTGCCCTCTCTGCCTGCCTGGAGGCAATTAGGGCATGGATGAATCAGAACTTTCTTCAATTAAACTGCTCCAAGACTGAGGCCATACTGATTGGCACCCCTCACCAGGTACAAACATCTCCTATAACAAGACTTTCCTTTTCTGGACAAGACATCCCCCTCTCCACCTCTGTTACTAATCTTGGAATAAAAATGGACTCCAATCTTACATTTGAAAATCACATTAAGCTTCTGTTTAAAACTTGCTTCTTCCATCTTCGAAACATCTCCAGACTTCGCCCATCCCTAACTTTTTCCGATGCTGAGAAGCTCGTCCATGCTTTTGTCTCCTCCAGGCTCGACTACTGCAACTCCCTGTTTATTGGAATCCCTGGTAAAAACCTTCAGAAGCTTCAATATATTCAAAACAGTGCAGCAAGGATCTTGTTGAGAGTTCGTAAATTTGAACATATTACACCCATTCTCCATAACCTTCATTGGCTTCCTGTCACCTACAGAATTCAGTACAAAACTGCTCTCATTACACATCAATGCTTACACGGAACTTCACCAGATTATCTGAAGGATATTCTTATTCCATACTCATCCACCCGTCGCTGCGGTCACAGAACAGTAATCTCCTTCACATTCCGAGAACCAAATTAAGGACCATGGGAGACCGGGCTTTCAGTGTGGCTGCCCCCCACCTGTGGAACTCTCTTCCTGACTGTCTGAGAGCCCCACAGTCTGTGGTTGACTTTAAGAGCGGCTTGAAGACCTTTCTTTTCAACCGAGCATACTCTACCTCCTCATGATTCTACTTTTGATCTTAGTTGATACTGTTATTGATTTTACTTGTTTTATTGACATTTAATTCTGTTGCACTTTGTAGCACTTTGAGATTTTCATTAATGAAAAGTGCGTTATAAATTGAATTCATTATTATTATTATTATTCATTGTTAGTCTAATTCACAGATGAGGCTCCTCTGTTCCCATCAAGTGTGAAAATCGTCTGGGAATCAGTCCTAAAGCTGCATTATACGTTTTTGAAAGTTAGAATCTGAGACCTCCTCTGTTAAGAGAAGGTTTTTATCTTTTAACATAAATTGCTTCTTTCTGTGGGAGGAAACCAGCGTACTCGGAGTAAACCCACACATGCATGGAGAGAACTCCACTCAGAAAGGCTCCCGGACCGGGATTTGAATCCATCCATCCATCCATCCATCCATCTTCTTCCTCTTATCCGGGGTCGGGTCGCGGGGGTAGCAGCCTAAGTAGGGAGGCCCAGACTTCCCTCTCCCCAGCCACTTGGAGCAGCTCCTCTGGGGGAATCCCAAGGCGTTCCCAGGCCAGCCGAGAAACATAGTCCCTCCAGCGTGTCCTGGGTCTTCCTCTGGGTCTCCTCCCGGTGGGACATGCCCGGAACACCTCACCAGGGAGGCGTCCAGGAGGCATCCTAACCAGATGCCCGAGCCACCTCAACTGGCTCCTCTCGATGTGGAGAAGCAGCGGCTCTACTCCGAGTCCCTCCCGGATGACTGAGCTTCTCACCCTATCTCTAAGGGAGAGTCCAGCCACCCTGCGGAGAAAACTCATTTCAGCCGCTTGTATCCGAGATCTCGTTCTTTCGGTCACAACCCAAAGCTCATGACCATAGATGAGGGTGGGAACGTAGATCGATCGGTAAATTGAGAGCTTTGCCTTTTGACTCAGCTCTCTCTTCACCACGACAGACCGGTACAGCACCCGCTTCACTGCGGACGCTGCACCTATCCGCCTATCGATCTCACGCTCCAGTTTTCCCTCATTCGTGAACAAGACCCCGAGATACTTAAACTCCTCCACTTGGGGCAGGACCTCCTCCCCGACCCGGAGAGGGCATGCTACCCTTTTCCGGCTCAAGACCATGGCCTCGGATTTGGAGGAACTGATCCTCATCCCGGCCGCATCACACTCGGCTGCAAACCGCTCCAGTGAAAGTTGTAAATCACGAACTGATGAAGCCAATAGGACCACATCATCTGCAAAAAACAGAGAAGCGATTCTAAGGTCACCAAAACGGATCCTCTCAACTAGGGATGCACCGATACCGATACCAGTATCGGGTATTGGTCCGATACCATGTGCGTTTACTCGTACTTGTACTCATAAAAGGGCTCCGGTACTACAGGACCCGATACCAGTTTCATTTCATTTCATTGACTATGTAAGACTTCAAATGTAAAACATTTTATTTTTTTGTACAAGTTTGGACATACTTTACAGATTACCTAGCCTGGTTAAAACCAGACCCTGTCCTTCACTTCGCTTCAGACTAGGGTCTGGGACCTCTCCATTTTAAAACGATTCTTGCTGGAGGCGTGGCCTCTGCTGAGGAACAAAACCATTGGATATTTTGAAAAGGAAAAGCATTCTGCTCTCTCCCCTCAGAGCCATGTATGGCTGCTCCCCGTGCTCTGGTGAACTTGACAACTGCTCCGCCTCCTCCAGCTTTTCTCTTGCTGCCGGCTGTCGCGCTGGAAATTCTGTGTTTATATGTTAATAAAACGTTTTAATAAAATACAATAAAACCATGGATCGCTGGTCCAGCTCACCAGAAGACCAGAACATCTGATGGGACTCGGTCAGCAACGTAAAACCCGAGTTTAATTCTCGTGACAACCTCAGCCATTTCCTTGTTCATTTCAGCGGAGGGAGAGAAGGAGGAGGGCGCGAGCGATCACTTGACTTTTGGCCCAAAAAACAAAAGAAAACTCCAGATAAGGGATTAAGAAGGGGAAATTAATAAATTTGTGTCACATATAAAACAGTTCTGCATCGCTTTGCATCGCTTTGAATGAGAACATGCCGGTGCTCGCTGACTGCGCGCTGGCAGAGCCCTTTTATAGGGCTCTGCGCGCTGGGACAGGTGGGGGCGTGGGTTAGGGTCCAAAACTCCGTCCCTTCTGTTCTCTGATTGGTCCGAACAAAAATCTACCGGAGAAATGGTTGTTAATGAGAGAAGTCCCAGACTGTGCAGTGAAGGGAAATGAGAATTGAGCGGAGCTGTGCAGGAAGGCGAGGGCCAGGCTACAGATTACCAATAGTAATGTACTTTGTTTATTTATGTTTGAAGTGTCTAATGAAAATAAACAGTTTAAGTTAATTAGAATGATTTTTAAAAATATAAATTAGTACTTGTATCGGTACTTGGTATCGGCAAGTACTTTAATGTAAGTACTTGTACTTGTACTCGGTTTTCAAAAATCTGGTATCGGTGCATCCCTACTCTCAACACCTTGGCAGCGCCTAGAAATTCTGTCCATAAAAGTTATGAACAGAATCGGTGACAAAGGGCAACCTTGGCGGAGTCCAACTCTCACCGGAAACGAGCCTGACTTACTGCCGGCAATGCGGACCAAGCTCTGACACCGGTCGTACAGGGACCTAACAGCCCATATCAATGGGCCTGGTACCCCATACTCCCGGAGTACCCCCACAGAACCCCCCGAGGGACACGGTCGAATGCCTTTTCCAAGTCCACAAAGCACATGTAAACTGGTTGGGCAAACTCCCACGTGCCCTCCAGGACCATAGATATAATATACACTAGATAAGACATCCCGGCTGTTGGCCAATGGAGACCGACATCGTCAGACGGCGGCCATCTTGGCACAGACAGAACGCCCACTCTTAACATGAATGTGAATGGGGCATTTACTATTAAAATAACCATAACTTGCTTAATTTTCAACCGATTTTAAAACGGTTTGGTTTGTTATAAATGTGAGAGATGTTGTTATAATATGGTATACTTAAGATGGACGTTCACATGAAAATAACGTTATATAGACACTGTATTGCACTAGCAATATACACAATAAGATTATATTTACATCTATTTATAAATACATGTTTATTTCCAGCGAAATTAACTGACATATGTTACAATGCTAATAAATATTTAATACTATTTCATCATAAATAGCATTATTATTAGTGGTATGAAAATAATTTATGCCAATTTTTTCCCTACACATGCAAATATTATGTAATATTAAATACATTATTACACAAACCTTGGTCAATATGTGTAGTTTATTTTTTTTAGATACATGAAAAGATTTAATAATCGGGAGATATAAATAAACAAACAAACAAACAGAAATAAACATCTGATAGTGTGACAAGACTCTCAGTCCCTCGGTGCAACAGTAACTATTTAAACATTAAAACACTGAAACATATAATAATAAACATAAGCATAAAATAGTAAAACTGTAACACTGTCCTGAGTTTTTGCATAGTGGTAAATGAGTATGAAAATTTACACCAACTCTAAAACTAAAACACTAAACATTTAATGAACATAATACTGTCCTGAGTTTTTGCATACTAGTATAAAAGGTAAAAAA
The DNA here is from genome assembly GCA_038048925.1 of Garcialebias charrua. Lineage (NCBI taxonomy): Eukaryota > Metazoa > Chordata > Actinopteri > Cyprinodontiformes > Rivulidae > Garcialebias > Garcialebias charrua. The sequence goes on from JBBPBX010080083.1 coordinate 11,080, forward strand.
GTATAAAAGTACAGTATAACTATAAAATAAACTAAAGGTTCTAGCATTGACATTTGCAAAGTGGCAAAGCAGCATATGAGTTAATGTACACAGTATGAGGTAGTAGTTCATGTTGTTATAGAGGCAAAAGTGGCATCATCATCAGCTCCCCTTTGTTTCTCAGAGTCAGCAGGTGGTAGCTCTTGTCTTCACTGGCAGTTGCGTCTGTCACCAGGCTGGCACGGCAGACATCACAGGACAACTTTCTCAATGCCCGTCACACAACAAAACCTTGAAATAGAGTTAGACAAATGAACAATATTAATAATAAACATAGTAAGTAAAATTAAGGTTACATTTCCTTTTTAGGACTATCATCTCATTATTTGACCATCATTTCAGTTTTTGAATATTATATGCTGAATGTTAGCACTACAGGTAATAGGTCAAATATAGTATAAGTCAACCTCTACCTGAAATGTACACAAGTGTGTTTTCCACAAGACCATCGAAGAGCAGTGTCCTGTCCAGGGCAACAAAACCCTCTCTTCTCAGGGCAACTTCCCACTGCCGCCTCCTCTCTCTGGTTTTGGGAAACCTTAAAAACATGAAGAAGCTGGTCATTATTTTCCACACTTCCTTTCTTTACCTTTGAATTATAGTAATGACAAGTATACACATATATCATACTTTTGGTGTGCTTGCATTTACTTTTGGTACAATAAAACAGCTATTAAAAATGGTATCAAAAAGAAACACTGAATCATAATCATAATTTATATAAAGATACTTTTACAAGCCTTATACCATACCAATTTTATTTGTGATGGCATCTTACCAGGAGGCCATCTTTGTGAAAAGAAACCGCCCATCATTAAACAGGGGTGGAGGCCTCCGAGTTCAACTGTCCCCCTCCTACAATGCTGTGATTGCTGGTATCACTCAGCCCTCTGTGAATAGCAAACAACCATCAGGGTGCTAACGATCCATTGTTAGGCTGATGGTCCTCCTTGATCATGTGAGCAGCTGGTTTCAGGCTGTCATCAGCCAACTGGTTGTGTAACACTGTGAGAGGGTGCTATTTATAAGACTGAGCTGAACCCAGCACCTCAGACTGAGGAAGTCTTTCGGACGAAAGACGAAACGTTTCTACAATTTTTTGCTTTGTTTTGTTTTTTTGTTTTTTGAATGTCCAGAGGACCAGACTTAGCTTTTTTAGATTTTTCTACCTGGATTATTGAGCATGCATCAGGGTACTTATACCATACCATACCATTTTATTTATAGAGCACTTAAAACAACAACAAGGTCAACCAAAGTGCTGTAAATATATATTATGTCATTATTATGTAAATATATATTATGTATAATATTATGTCAATAATATTATCTCACATTTTTTGTGTGTAGCGTGACGTGTAATGTGCACTGATCCAAAATATAACTATGATTATTCTAATTAAAGTAATAATACTGTCACAGAGTCTTACAGGTGAAATGTGATCCCAAGGTTTCTTGTTTTGATGTTACGTCTATTGGAGCATCCATAGGCTGCACAAAAGTCAGGCATCTTGTCAAAGAGTATTTCTGTAAAACACAAAGCAGTAATTAGTGTTGAACATACCAAACCGCTTGGAAATCATGTGCAGCTTTAGTTCAGTTAAAAACAAAGAGCTCCTAGTGATCTAAGAATGCGAGGGAAATATTTGGAATACTAGCTAGCCCTTAATCAAAGGCTCTTGTTAATAGTCTGCTAATAAATACAGTCATGATCAAGACAGTCATTTAGACAAAAGATTAGTTTGTTTTAAAATAGTTATTGGTGTAATAAAAACAGAATTTAAATTCTAGATTCTCGATGAGTGTGACACCCAAAACACGAATAAAACCTTTTAAAAAAGACGAAACTGCTGTCTGATTACCAAAGAAATCATAGCCACGTTAATAACGTTTTTAAAAACATAAACCGTTTGTAAATCCGTCAAGATTACAGCGAGTTAAGTGTATTTTTGTTTGTATAAATCCCTCACCTCCATACGGTTTCCACAGCTGCAGCTAATGTTGCTGTCTGTGGCAAGATGGCTGCCGCTTGACGACGCCGCTGACTCCTCCTCAGCTTATCTAGTGTATATATCTATGTCCAGGACCTGCTGAGGGTGTAGAGCTTGTCCAGTGTTCCACGACCAGCACGAAAACCACACTGCTCCTCCTGAATCCGAGGTTCGACTATCCGACGGACCCTCCTCTCCAGAACCCCTGAATAGACCTTACCAGGGAGGCTTAAGAGTGTGATCCCCCTATAGTTGGAACACACCCTACGGTCCCCCTTTTTGAATAGGGGAACCACCACCCCAGTCTGCCAATCCAAGGGAACTGCCCCCGATGTCCACGCGATATTGCAGAGTCGCGTAAGCCAACACAACCCCACAACATCCAGAGCCCTAAGGAACTCAGGGCGAATCTCATCCACCCCCGGAGCCTTGCCACCGCAGAGCTTTTTAACCACCTCGGTGACCTCAGCACCAGAGATTGGAGAGCCCGACCCAAAGTCCCCAGGCTCCGCTTCCTCAGTGGAAGACGTGCCAGTAGGATTGAGGAGGTCTTCGAAGTATTCCGCCCACCGACTCACAACATCCCGAGTTGAGGTCAACAGCACGCCATCCCCACCATAAATGGTGTTGGTCGCGTACCGCTTTCCCCCCCTGAGACGCCGGATGGTGGACCAGAATCGCCTCGAAGCCGTACGGAAGTCATTCTCCATGGCCTCTCCGAACTCCTCCCACGCCCGAGTTTTTGCCTCAGCAACCACCCGAGCCGCATGCCGCTTGGACTGCCGGTACCTATCAGCTGCTTCCGGGGTCCCACAAGCCAAAAAGGCCCAATAGGACTCCTTCTTCAGCCTGACAGCATCCCTCACTGCCGGTGTCCACCACCGGGTTCGAGGGTTGCCACCACGACAGGCACCAACAACCTTGCGGCCACAGCTCCGATAAGCTGCCTCGACAATAGAGGCGCGGAACACGGCCCACTCGGACTCCATGTCCCCCGCCTCCCTCGGAACGTGTTCAAAGCTCTCCCGGAGGTGGGAGTTAAAGCTCCGTCTTACGGGAGACTCTGCCAGACGTTCCCAGCAGACCCTCACAATACGTTTGGGTCTGCCAGGTCTGACCGGCATCCTCCCCCACCATCGGAGCCAACTCACCACCAGGTAGTGGTCAGTTGACAGCTCCGCCCCTCTCTCACCCGAGTGTCCAAGACATGCGGCCGCAGATCAGATGAGACGACAACAAAGTCGATCATCGAACTGCGACCTAGGGTGTCCTGGTGCCAAGAGCACATATGGACACCCTTATGCCTGAACATGGTGTTCGTTATGGACAATCCATGACGAGCACAGAAGTCCAACAACAGAACACCACTCGGGTTCAGATCAGGGGGGCCGTTCCTCCCAACCACACCCCTCCAGGTCTCACTGTCATTGCCCACGTGAGCGTTGAAGTCCCCCAGCAGAACAAGGGAGTCCCCAGGAGGCGCACCCTCCAATACCCCCTCCAAGGACTCCAAAAAGGGTGGGTAATCTGCGCTGCCGTTTGGTGCATAGGCACAAACAACAGTCAGAGCCCGTCCCCCCACACGTAGGCGAAGGGAGGCTACCCTCTCGTTCACCGGGGTGAACCCCAACGTACAGGCACCAAGATGGGGGGCAACCAGTATGCCCACTCCTGCTCGGCGCCTCTCACCAGGGGCAACTCCAGAGTGGAAGAGTGTCCAACCCCTCTCAAGGAAACTGGTTCCAGAGCCAGAGCCATGCGTTGAGGTGAGTCCGACTATTTCTAGTCGGAACCTCTCAACCTCACACACTAGCTCAGGCTCCTTCCCCACCAGAGAGGTGACATTCCATGTCCCAATGGCCAGCTTCTGTAGCCGAGGATCAGACCGCCAGGGTCCCCGCCCTCGGCCACCACCCATCCCACAATGCACCTGACCCCTTTGGCCCCTCCCACAGGTGGTGAGCCCACGGGAAGGGGATTTGAATCATACTGTCTAAATAAAGGTTGAATGGATTTTTTTTTAAAACAGCGAATATAAAAATAACAGAGAATATAAAAATAGCATCATTAAGGTGTAAAACAGGTGCAGACAGAAACCTTAAAGTGTTTATTGTGCAGAAAGGGGGAGGAGTTGAACAGTTTGAAGAACTTCCTGTGTTGTTCTGTGGAGCACCTCGGTGGTCTCAGTCTAAAGTGCAGCAGTCAGAGTCCAGGGTGTCATCAGGAAGGGTGACGTGTTGTTCAGGATCTGGAGCAGGTTCCTCTGTATCTTCTGTCAGAGACTGCAGGTCCACTCCCAGAACTGAACCAGCTCTCTTCAGGAGCTCATAGAGTCTGCTGACATCAGCTTTCCTCATCCTGCTGCTCCAGCACACCACAGAGTAGAAGAAGAGGCTGGAGACCACCGAGTGGTGAAACATCTGCAGCATGGTCCTGCAGATGTTAAAGGACCTGAGTCTCATCAGAAGAAAAAGGCGACTCTGCTCTTTCACAAACGCAGAGTCATCTAGAAGTTCTGCAGATGCAGGATTGGGAGTTCATTCATTCATTCAACCTTTAAATCTCATTGAGCCTCGAGGACTCATTTACAAAAGCGACCTGCTACAAACTAAAGAATGATGAACAGCAATGGTAGAATTTCCTTAAACAACAAACAACATAAAAAAAACATAAGAGAGAAATAGAAAGTGAAATGCAAAGTAGCAAAACACCACAAGGTAGACGTATAAAATCAAAAACAGGAACATATCTGCATTGGTTTTTGCCAGGATTCCAACAGATTCTTAAAACCATTTAGAGAAGTCAAGGTCGAGAGCTTCAGATCTTTTTGTAAGATATTCCATGAAGCAGGAGCAGAGTAGGAGAAGGCCCTTTTTCCAAGTTCAGTCCTCACTGACGGAACACTGCAGGTAATCATGTCCTGAGAGCGCACGCTGTAGCTGCACTCACACAAAGACATGTAGGAGGAGATGTATGAGGGCAGCAGACCAAGAAGTGATTTAAAGATGAAAATGTACCAGTGGAAGAGTCTGCGTGAGGTTAATGATGTCCAGTTAACCAGTGAATACAGGGTGCAGTGGTGGGTACGATAATCACAACCAGTTATGAATCTTAGTGCACCATGATAGACAACATCCA
>JBBPBX010080084.1:0-16247 GCA_038048925.1 Garcialebias charrua
AAATCATTGTTCCAGCGTTGGGCAAAACCAAGCTGGACGATTGGCTAAGGATCAAACCCACCTTGCTTCCTGGAACTTTTTGAGCTTGCTGGGCCGGTCCTGGTTCCTCCTGCATCTGAACCACCTCTGGATCTGACGCAATGAACAACCCGTCCGTCTACTTAAATTCTCTATGGCGCTCTAACAACAAAAGGGCGAGACAATGAAAGGCGAGACTATAAAGAAAGTGTCTAGAAATTAGTCTTGTCTACTGCACTCTGCAGATTCAGGAGAAAATGCACCAAAATTATTATTTTTTTTAATCAATCTGACCTCAAACATGAAGGTTTCACTGTGTATTCAGTGTGTGTACCTGTTCAGGATGCTTTGATTTGGTGCTGAAATGTATCTCCAGGGTGGGATTTAAAGGAGCCTGAACGAGATGTTTGTCTTTCACTCCCAGCATCGAAGCCAAAGGAAGCCCGACTGTCCTAGAACATGGACAAACCCTTTAGAATAACTAGAATAAGACATGTAAACAGACTGAAAGTTAAGATGATACACACCACTGCTTAAAAAAAACAAGACTCACTGCTCAAATATTTGTCTAACGACTAGGAAGCAGAGAGCGATGGGTACGGTGGCCCAGAGGTCCCAAATTTTGGGGAAGATGTTGCCATCAGCATCGTTTAAGTCAGCCCAGCCAAAACCTTCAGGGAACCAAATCCAGTCAGCCCATATCAACTCACTCAACCTAGATAACATCCTACAGACAAAAACAGGAAATGAGTTAGTTTTCCTGCTCAGATTTCCAAATGGGTCCGTCAAGAACACCAAACTGAGCCGTGACGATAGAACAAGAAGGACTAAGCCAAGAAAAACTGGCTGCAGGTTTCTAACCCAAAGGATACTGTATCACTGTAGAGAAAAAAGACTGATTGAACGCAGCATACAAATAAATCAAAAACCCTTAAAGACTCTGTGATAAGCTCGGATGGTTCATCCATGTCTCGTTCTTTAAAAAGCATCAAACCTCTCTGCAGCTGGATCCATATTTACTCAAGAAGGTGCACTGCAACATACAAACCGGATTCCAAAAAAGTTGGGACACTAAACAAATTGTGAATAAAAACTGAATGCAATGACGTGGATGTGCCAACATCTAATATTTTATTCAGAATAGAACACAAATCACAGATCAAAAGTTTAAACTGAGAGAATGTATCATTTTAAGGGAAAAATATGTTGTTTCAAAATTTCATGGCGTCAACAAATCAAAAAAGTTGGGACAAGTCCATTTTTACCACTGTGTGGCATCCCCCCTTCTTCTTACAACACTCAACAGACGTCTGGGGACAGAGGAGACCAGTTTCTCAAGTTTAGAAATAGGAATGCTCTCCCAGTCATATCTAATACAGGCCTCTAACCCCAAAATTACACTACATACGGTCCGCTCCGCTCCGCAGGTCGCAGCTGAGCGTCTCAAACTCCAATTTCCACTTCCTCCGCTCAGCTCAGGTCCGCCTGCATGCGCCGCTCCTAGACGCATGTGCGGGATTTGCGGGATCGCGCGATAAATCAAGTGATAAATAAGTAAGTCAGAACAAAACAATTCATTCGGTGGAAGAAGGAGAACAACAGTAGAGACTGCTGCCTTGATCATAGGCGTAGATCCTGGGGGGGTCGGGGGGGTCCGGACCCCCCCAATCTTGGGGAAATATAGATCTGTCCCCCCCAATAATTCAATAAAGGAAACCGTGTCTTCAAACAATATAAGTATAAAAACTGAGAGAAACGCAATTTCAATCCTGTGTATGTCCTGTACATATTGCAGTTCTGACAATAAAGTTGACCTTGACTTTTGACTTTGAAAAGGCAAAAAAAGAGAGAAATCTGCCATTATTCTAAGAAAAAAAAATGAAAATTTGCCCCCCTCCCCTTCTCTGTTGGCAAATGGTTTAGTCCAATGTTTACAAGGAACAACAAAAGCACCGGAGTTACAGGCTCCGGCGCGGAGCCGCTGGGTGGGAGTGAGCTGCAGCACAAACTATTAACTTCCAGTAAGTAGCTACTTAAAACATTGGTGACATGTGACTGGGAGGAAAAGGTCTTTCACAGTGTTGAAAGACAAGTGTGTCTGTGTCTCATTAGTGGCTGCAGCAACAGCAAAACGCAACAAGGAGCGACACTTCATCAGCTAACACGCTAGCTTCAATGCTAACTGGCTCACAACAGACAGAAGAATGTCAGCGCAGCTTTGAGCAGGATGGATTCACATTCATCATATTTTCAGGTGTGGAGCTCTTGAAAGAAGTAATGATAAAATATGTGAAAGATAATTAATTTAAAAAGAGTAGAGAAGATGTGATGATTAGTTAAAATGATTTTATATGTGTAGCACTTTGTTGCAGCTGTGGTTGTTTTAAAGGGCTTTCTAAATAAATTATTATAAAAAATGTTGAGGATCAATACTTATGTCACATGATTAATAAAAAAGTCACTGTTTATTATATTACAATTACATTATTGATATTTTGTATCTGCAACTGGAAGATTTTATTCTTAATAGGTTCTTAAAAAATGCTACAGATTTGTTAATAAGGCATATTTTGAATGAATGTTACAAACGTGTTCATTTCTACAAAACAGTTAATAAAATATTTATAAAATACAATGAATTTCAAATGTTACAGATTGAGTTTAACATAATAATAATAATAATAATAATAATAATAATAAACTTTATTTGTATAGCACCTTCCTACAATGCCTTGCATTGACCAAGGTGCTTAACAGGATAAAAAGATGAATAAACTGGAACAATAAATCAATGAAAATAGAATAAGAAACAACAGCAATAAAAGAAGGCAATGGAAATAAAAAATGCTACATACTAAAATAACACAAGTAATAAAAGTTACACACTGAAAGCTTTTTTGAACAAGTGGAAATAAAAAGGCAATGGAAATAAAAAATGCTACATATTAAAATACCAAAAGTAATAAAAGTTACACACTGGAAGCTTATTTGAACAAGTGGAAATAAAAAGAAATCGTGAATAAAAAGAAATCGTGTTTTATGTTTAAACATCAGTTAATAAGTCTGCTGAAATTCAAATTCAAGCTCTGTTTTTATTGGCTGATTCAAATTCAAGCTCTGTTTTTATTGGCTGGTTACAAACTCTGTTTTTATTGGCTGGTTAACGGTGGGTCACTGTGGCTTCTTAGAAAAGCTTTTAGAGAAGCAAGGGGACAATAGTTTTTTTCAGAGATTACTTGTCTAAAATCAGTATGTCAGGAGGTAGTGACAGAGTGAAGAAATTTGTTAAAAATATGTTGTTAGAAAAGTTACATACTGAACATTTAAAAGACGAGCGTTTGGAGTTTTATGTAAGCAGGAAAAAACATGAATATGAGGATCAGAAACAATTACTGAAGGATGCCACTTCATTAAATGTGTCTGTGTATTTAGTGGCTATCTGCATTAGAATATTAAATAATAGATTAATGAACCCACCTAATAATAATATAAATTATATTAGAGGGCATCATGGTTGAACAGTTGGTAAAGCTGCCGCCTCTCAGCGAGAAGGTTGTCGAGGGGGTGGAGGACTATTATGGGTGGAGTTTGCATGTTCTCTCCGTGCATGCGTGGGTTTTATCCAGATACTTCGGTTTCCAGAACAAAAACATGCATGTTAGGCTGACTGGTAACTAAACTGTCCCTAGGTGTGAGTGAGAGTGTGAATTGTTGTTTGGCTCCGTGTTCTTGATAGACTTGTCACAATAACAAATTTTGCTTGGCGATTAATTGTCTCAGAAATTATTGCAATAAATTATAATATTGTTTGAAATTTGACAATAATTTGTAATTATTGTCAAATTTATAAAGACATTTTATTTGTTTTGCACGTAGTACCTTTTTTGACCACTGGATGGCAGTATAAGACTGTTTGAACCGAAGGATGGCTAGTGAGGAAGCAGCAGCATGTCTATAAGAAAAATGGGAGGGAGGCTCCTTGACGTGACATGGACCGTCTTTCTTAATTTCTCAAATTGACGGACGCTCGGTGTGGTTTGAGCTCCTTAGCGTAGCATTTTTCACACAAAGCTTTTAATAAAAAAATTAAGTGTCAGTGTCTTTTTGCAGGGAAAAACAACTTTACACGAAGGCACAGGTGTCAACTATGAATTCTGGAGTTTCGACAAGACAGAGGTTTTTTTCCCCCGAGGTAAGCCTGTTAGCTTAGCTCGTAGCTTAGCTTCTCAGCTTAGCTGATTTTAACGATCCAAAATCGTGATTTTGGACGTTTAAAACAGATTTTAAAGAGAAAAGAGAAAGGGAGGGGTCAGTGAAGAGCACCGGAGTTGAGCCTTTTGTCATCCAGTGTCTTCAGTAGAAAGAGAGAGACACGAAGAAACGATTCATTCAACCTTTATTTAGACAGGTTAATCCCATTGAACCTCGAGGACTCATTTAACAGAGAGACGTGATAAAGCCGATAAATTAAAATGAGGTTGACAATTTTAATTTATCATGCAATTAATTGATTTATTGTTTATTGCGACAGGCCTAGTCCTTGATGGACTGAAGACCTGTCCAGTGTGTCCCCCGCCTCTCCCACAGTGATAGCTGGACATGGACACCAGTGACCCTTGTGACCCGAAGAAGAAGAAGCGGGTAAAGATAATGGATGGATGATATTACAAAATACATTGTGTTTTGTTATGCATGTGAGCTCTCCTCACACACCGTTGCCGGTCCGTGAAAAAACTGTCTTGCATAAAACCGGTCAGTGGTGCCAAAACGGTTGAGGTTGGGGTTTAGGTGTTAAGTGTGTTTGTGAACACTGTGCAGCGACTTCAGGGATAAAAGCAGCAGTGACATTTTTCTGTCGTTAAAGGTAATACAGAGGATTATGAAGGTGCAGAAATGCAACGACCGGATATCAGAAATGTTGTTATCCGTGTCTGCCATTCATCCAGTCACTGTGACTTCCTCCCAGAGCTGACGGGTGTTAGGAGCTGACGCTTCGACCGAGATACAAAAAAACAGCTCTCAGCAAGGCGTACTTAAACAACGGAAGTACAAACAGGATTCCAAAAAAGTTGGGACACTAAGAAATTGTGAATAAAAACTGAATGCAATGATGTGGAGATGCCAAATGTCAATATTTTATTCGTAATAGAACATAGATGACAGATCAAACATTTAATCTGAGTAAATGTAACATTTTAAAGGAAAATATGTTGATTCAAAATTCCACAGTGTCAACAAATCCCAAAAAGTTGGGACAAGTAGCAATAGCTAAGTGGCTGGAAAAAGGAAATTGAGCATATAACGAACAGCTGGAAGACCAATTAACACTAATTAGGTCAATTGACAACATGAATGGGTAGGGCTGGACGATATGGCCCAAAATTTTATCACAATATATTTCTTAATTTTGATCGATAGCGATATAATTCGATATCGATATAAACAATATAAAAGCCTCAGCAAAACTATAAACTATACAAATAAATTAATGTTCACCTTTTATTTGTATTTAGCCTCCAAAAAAAATACAATCACTGTCAAATAAACATAAAATTCTAAACCCAATAATTCTCAGTCGTGTCATCTGGACAGTTTCTTTTTTATAGAAACGTTTCACCCTCCATCCAGTTTCTATAAAAAAAGAAACTCTTCAGATTAAACAAGTTAGAGAGTTGTTCAAACCGCTAGTTTGAGCAACTCTCGGTCACATTTTGCAGCAGAAAGAGACCAAGTAGGACCTTGCTGCAGAAGAAACTTGCAGTTTAACAGAGCCAAACCACTTCCACACTGGCGAATTAGTCTTTCCTCTCTTATCAGTGATGTTATCTGCTTTCTCTTCACTTGTGAAACTTTGTTCAGTCACATTCTGATGGTCATGGACACTCGTTTTGAAGCAAAAACTTAACGCGCGTTGGAGATTAACTTAGCCTGCTACCACTAACGCCTTCTGGACTCTAGCTCTGCGTAACTTCTACGTCACCACGCACTTACGTATTTGTGTCGCAGCTTTTTCTGTCCGGGTTGAAACTGAAGCAGCCGCTTCAACACGAAAAGAAAAGAGTCAGTGAAATGCTGTAATCCTTTAGAAATATTGAAAATATGCTTAAAACTCATATCATCGTTATTGATTAAAAGTATATCGCGAGATATATCGATATCGAATTATTGTCCAGCACTATGATTGGGTATAAAAAGAGCTTCTCAGAGTGTCAGTGTCTTTCAGAAGCCAAGATGGTGAGAGGATCACCAATTCCACCATTGTTGCGCAGAAAGATAGTGCAGCGATACCAGAATAATGTTACCCAGCGTAAAATAACAAAAACTTTTAAGTTATCATCATCAACCGTGCATAACATCATCAAAAGATTCTGAGAATCTGGAACAATCGCTGTGCGTAAGGGTCAAGGCCNTCCAGGTGTACTTTCTATAGTCCAGGTGTACTTTCTATAGTCCAGGTGTACTTTCTATAGTCCAGGTGTACTTTCTATAGTCCAGGTGTACTTTCTATAGTCCAGGTGTACTTTCTATAGTCCAGGTGTACTTTCTATAGTCCAGGTGTACTTTCTATAATCCAGGTGTACTTTCTATAGTCCAGGTGTACTTTCTATAGTCCAGGTGTGCTTTCTATAATCCAGGTGTACTTTCTATAGTCCAGGTGTGCTTTCTATAATCCAGGTGTACTTTCTATAGTCCAGGTGTGCTTTCTATAATCCAGGTGTACTTTCTTTAATCCAGGTGTATTTTCTATAGTCCAGGTGTGCTTTCTATAATCCAGGTGTACTTTCTATAGTCCAGGTGTGCTTTCTATAGTCCAGGTGTGCTTTCTATAGTCCAGTTGTAATTTCTATATGTGACCTAAGGTACAGCTTTCATGTATGTGGAGGGTCTTAGGCCCTTCTTTAACCAGACCACACAGATAAGTTTGTAAAAATCAACAGAGGCACTGCTGCAAGTTAAATACAGTTTATTAAAAATAAAGTCACAATTTAGACCATCATTTATAAATGACCACACTAGAAGTGGGAGACTATATTGGCTCTCTTAACACTAAAAAAGAATAAAATAGTTAAAACCCTTCCAAAACTAAAAGTAAAATAAATCAAAACTGAAACAGTAGCAGGGCAGCCTTCTCTAAAGTGAGATCAGTGCTCTGTATGCCACTCTCTAGCAGTATGTCACCTCTGCACGAGTCATCAGCATCAGCCTGGAATCTGATCTCCTTTGTGATCTACCTACTTTTAAATGTAAATGCTGATTACCTGTCTCCCTAACAGACCAGCTGCGCTCTATCACGGCGTCTTCCATATACAGTATGGGCAAGAGGAAGTGTGCAGCACCATACTTCAGGGACAAGCTACCCCGGCTACATATAGTCCACGTGTCCATTCTATAGTCCAGGTGTGCTTTCTTTAGTCCATGTGTGCTTTCTATAGTCCAGGTGTGCTTTCTATAGCCCACATGTGCTTTCTTTAGTCCGCTTGTGCTTTTGATAGTCCAGGTGTGCTTTCTGTATTCCAGGTGTGCTTTCTATAGTCCAGTTGTAATTTCTATAGTCCGGGTGTGCATTCTTTAGTCCACGTGTGCTTTCTATAGTCCAGGTGTGCTTTCTATAGTCCAGGTGTGCTTTCTATAGTCCAGTTGAATCTTCTATAGTCCAGATGTGCTTTCTATAGTCCAGGTGTGCTTTCTATAGTTCAGGTGTGCTTTCTATAGTCAGGGTGTACTTTCTATAGTCCAGGTGTAATTTCTGTAGTCCAGGTGTGCTTACTATAATCCAGGTGTACTTTCTATAATCCAGGTGTACTTTCTGTAGTCCAGGTGTACTTTCTGTAGTCCAGGTGTGCTTTCTATAATCTAGGTGTCCTTTCTATAATCCAGGTTTACTTTCTATAATTCAAGTGTACTTTCTATAGTCCAGGTGTGCTTTCTATAGTCCAGGTGTACTTTATATAATCCAGATGTACTTTCTATAGTCCAGGTGTGCTTTCTTTAGTCCAGGTGTACTTTCTATAGTCCATGTGTGCTTTCTATAGTCCAAGTGTACTTTCCATTGTCCAGAGGTACTTTCTATAGTCCAGGTGTGCTTTCTATAATCCAGGTGTACTTTCTATAATCCAGGTGTACTTTCTATAATCCAGGTGTACTTTGAATAGTCCCGGTGTGCTTTCTATAGTCCATGTGTACTTTCTATAATCCAGGTGTACTTTCTATAGTCCAGGTGTGCTTTCTATAATCCAGGTGTACTTTCTATAATCCAGATGTGCTTTCTATAATCCAGGTTTACTTTCTATAGTCTAGGTGTACTCTCTATAGTCCAGGTGTGCTTTCTATAATCCAGGTGTACTTTCTATAATCCAGGTGTACTTTCTATAGTCCAGGTGTGCTTTCTATAGTCCAGGTGTACCTTCTATAATCTAAGGTTTTATTTTTGGTTTGGGTGGGGCCGCCAGGTGCACCTGGTTGGCCGGCGTCTAGACGCCATGGAGAACACGGGGAACTTCTCCACGCTGACGCGGAAGAACGGCATCAAGGTAAGTGCTGTTTCTGCATGCAGCGTGGAGGAAGTTTGTTTGGCGTGGGAGAGGTGGTCAGACATGGATCCATTAAGTCCGCAGCCCGCATGAATGGGGCTGTAGTGATTTTTGTGGACTCTGTCCAAAAAGTTCAACAGCTGGTCGAGGCTAGCATTTCAGTGGGAGACTTATTTCTACACGTGTCACCACTGAAACTGCCAACCACGAAAATAACTTTGTCCAACGTCCCCCCGTTTGTTAGTGACGAGTTTTTAATCAGAGAACTGTCCAGATACGGGAAGGTGGTGTCCCCGATCAGAAAGGTCCTGACGGGGTGTAAATCACCCCTCCTCAAACACGTCGTCTCTCACAGGAGACAACTCTATATGATTCTGAATAACCGGGGGGAGGAGTTTAACGTGTGCTTTCGTGTTAAAATTGATGATTTTGATTATCTTCTGTACGCCACTTCAACAAACATGAAGTGCTTTGGATGTCACCAAACGGGACACGTCATTAAGATGTGTCCAAACAGAGACGGGCCGGCCCCTCCCGCTGCTGATGCGGGGGAGTCTGCCGCTGGTCCCCCTCCCGCGTCGGCTGCGGGGGGAGCCGCGGCTGCGAGCGGTCCTCCTCCGGCTGCTGATGTGGGGGGGTCTGCCGCTAGTCCCCCTCCCGCGTCGGCTGCGAGCGGTCCTCCTCCGGCTGCTGATGTGGGGGGTGTAATGAATGGTTATAAGTGTACTGTCACTTTAAGAGTGCATGCGCAAAGCATGCTGGGTACTGCTGTTAGGGGCTTTCCCGAGCGGGGAACAGGCAGTCTTTGTTCAGCCTTGGTTCAATAAAGTACGCGGGGTGAAGACAACCTGCATCCTCTTCGTCATCTATTTTTATGTACCACAAAGTACATTACATGGTGTCAGAAGTGCCTAAAAGGACGAATCGTGATGGCGAAGTTTAACCCACCGAGTGAATTCAAGTTTGACTGTCCTGTTGAGTGGCCGGAGTGGAAACATAGATTTTCGCGCTACCGGTTAGCATCGAAGCTAAATAAGGACAATGGAGAAACACAAGTGAGTTCACTCATTTATGCTATGGGGAGCGAAGCTGAAAAGATATTTAGCTCGTTCAACTTTGCCGACGAAGAGGAAACTAAAAACTTTGAAGCTGTTCTTAAGAAGTTTGACGAGTACTTCATCCCTCGCCGTAACGTTATACACGAGCGGGCCTGTTTCTATCAGCGCAGCCAGTCGCCAGGAGAGACGGCAGAACAGTACATTCGAGTGTTGTACGAGCTAGCAGAGCACTGCGAGTTTGGAGACAAACGTGATGAGCACATCAGAGACCGTCTGGTGGTGGGCATCAAAGATAAAGAACTGTCCCGCAGGTTTCAGCTGAAAGCAGACCTAACATTAACTGAAGTTATTGAACAAGCGCGGCAGGCGGAGGAGATTACTAAACAAGTCAGTCTTCAGTCTAACCCACACGAGGTTCACGTGAACACGCTGCGTCGTCACAGCGGCCCACACGTGGAGAGGAGTCGTCACAGCGGCCCACACGTGGAGAGGAGCGGACGACACAGACAGTGGCAGGCTGGCAGCGACCACCAAACAGCACAGAAATCAGAGAGCTGTGGGAGATGTGGAAAACCCAAACACTCAGACATTAAGAAATGCCCCGCACTCAAGAGCAAGTGTAATAAGTGTCACAGACAGGGACACTGGGAGCATGCGTGTCACTCAAAACAAGTGAGAGAAGTCACTGAGGAGGTGAAGCAGCCTTATTTTTTGGGTGAAGTTAATGGGAAAATAAGCAGCCAGGAAGACTGGTCAGTCAATCTGGAGGTGCACAGCGTCCCAATAACTTTTAAAATAGACACTGGTGCAGACGCCACAGTTATTAACCTAAAAACATTTAAAATGATGAAGCCAAAAATAGAGCTCGACCCACCAGATACATGCTTGGTTGGTCCAGGGGGGGATCTCAGCTGCATGGGGTTGTTTCAGGCTACAACAAAGTACAAAGAAAAAGTGTACTCATTTAAAGCCTATGTTATCAGAGGGAGAGTCAGCTGTCTTTTGGGTCGTCAGGAAGCTGTAAACATGGGACTTGTGAAAAGAGTGAATGAACTGACTGGTGTTTTCAGGTCAGGAGGACTGCTGAATACCGAGCCAGTGAAAATACTCCTACAGGACGACGCCCAACCGTATGCTGTACACACAGCGAGGCGAATACCCCTTCCACTCGTTCCTCTGGTAAAGAAAGAGCTACACCGGCTGGAAACTGAAGGCATCATCGAAAAGGTAACTCAACCGACGGAGTGGTGTGCAGCCATGGTGCCTGTCCTCAAACCTAACAAGCAGGAGGTTCGTTGTTGTGCAGATCTCCGGAGGCTTAACAGAGCGGTAAAACGCGAAAAGTATGTGCTGCCCACTGTTGAGGAAATACTACCTAGACTCGCAGGGTCAAGAGTGTTTACTTCACTGGATGCAGCTAGCGGGTTTTATCAAGTGCCGTTGCATGAGGACAGTAAAATGCTCACCACCTTCATCACTCCTCTAGGGAGGTATGCTTTCCGGCGTCTCCCTTTCGGGATCACCAGCGCGCCAGAGATTTTTCAAAGGAAAATGGCAGAGACTCTGGTAGGACTAGAAGGGACAGAAGTCTACATGGACGATATCCTCATCCACGGAGAAACTGAGGAGATCCATGACCAACGATTAGACAAAGCTCTGAAAGTCATCGAGGAGGCAGGCCTCAAGCTAAACGAACGTAAATGCAAGTTCAGACAAGCTCAGGTTCGTTTTCTAGGCCACATTATCGACGGGAATGGTGTCCGGCCCGACCCAGAAAAGGTAACAGGCATCGAGAACTTTCCCCAGCCAAACAACACAACAGAACTGAAAAGATTTCTGGGTATGGTGAACTATCTGGCAAAATATGCTCCAGAACTGTCCACAGTGGGTGAGCCACTCTATGCACTGCTAAAAAGAGACACAGAGTGGTTGTGGGAGCATGCACAACAAGAGGCTTTTCAGAAGCTCAAAGCCCTGCTGGTGGCAGCCCCAGTCCTAGCTTTCTACGACGTCAACAAACCAACAGCGGTGTCAGCGGATGCTAGCAGCTACGGACTAGGCGCTGTCCTTCTCCAGCAACATAAAGACCAGTGGAAACCCATAGCCTACGCGTCCAGAAGACTGAGCGACGCTGAGACGAGGTATGCTCAAATTGAAAAAGAGTGCCTAGCCGGCGTCTGGGCGTGTGAAAGATTCGACAAGTACCTGTTTGGACTCGACAACTTCAGACTAATTACTGACCATAAGCCCTTAGTGCCCCTTATTAACAGTAAAGACTTGGACAATGTTCCAGTGAGATGTCAGAGGCTGTTAATGAGACTTATGAGGTTTAACGCTGTAGCTGAATACGCACCAGGTAAAACCTTAGCAGTGGCAGACGCTCTATCCAGAGGTCCAGAGCAGCGTTATGGAGACAGTGCGTTACACGATGAAGTAGCAGCACACATAGACTCTGTTATTAGTCAGGTGCCAGCCACACCACAGAAGATCACAGAGATAAAACACAGCACAGCTAGTGACTCACAGCTCCAGACTGTGTGCAGTTTCATTAGGTCAGGTTGGCCTGAATACATTGACAAAGTTCCAGAGTCAGTGAGGGATTTTTACCAGGTCAGAGGAGAGTTGTCTGAGCTAGATGGCTTAGTCGTGAGGGGGAACCGCATAGTTATCCCTGCGAGCATGAGGGAGGAGGTTCTAGAGAGGATTCACGACGGGCACCAAGGTTTAAGTAAGTGTAGAGAGAGAGCACTTCAATCAGTCTTGGTGGCCCAAGATGAGACATGACATTATCACTAAAGTTCAACAGTGTTCCTTTTGTGTAGAGAACAGAAATACACACAGGAAAGAGCCTTTGATTTCAACAGAACTACCATCTAGACCGTGGCAGAAAGTGGCAGTAGACCTATGTGAGTTTAAAAAGCAGAACTACTTGGTTGTATCTGATTACTTTTCTAGATTTCTGGAGATTTTACATCTACCGACTACTACGAGCAGCCAAGTTGTTACCAGGCTTAAAGCTACTTTTGCACGTTATGGTATTCCAGAGGTGTTAGTGAGTGATAACGGTCCGCAGCTGGCTTCTACAGAGATGAGGGAGTTTAGTAGAGCTTATGACTTTTCGCACGTCACATCAAGCCCCCACTTTCCCCAAAGTAATGGCCACGCGGAGAGGGCTGTTCAGGTTGCAAAGAGCATTCTACGCCAGGATGACCCAGTCCTCGCTCTGATGACATACAGAGCCACACCCAACACTTCTACAGGAGCCAGTCCAGCTGAACTGTTAATGGGCAGGAAAATCAGGACGACTCTGCCCACCCTGCAGGACAATCTGAAACCTGGATGGCCTGACATGAATAAAATTCAACAAACTGATGACTCAGCTAAACAAAAACAGGCATATTTCTACAATCGCCGCAATGGAGTGCGAGACTTACCACCACTGAGCCCAGGGGACTCGGTGCTCACAAGATTGGATGGACAGAAACAGTGGACAAATCCTGCTGTGGTCCAAAACACAAGCTCCACACCCAGATCTTATATTGTGGAGACAGCACAGGGGGAGCGATACAGAAGGAACAGGCGCCACCTGTTGGAAAATCCCAGCCACCTCACATCAGTCGACAGTGGTCCTGATGAAACCACTTCAAAGGAAGACACAGACACGGGATGGACAGAAGAACCAGTGATACCAGGTTCTGTCACGCAAGACAATCTTATTGAAGGTTCTAGAATTACTCGTTCTGGCAGAGTGAGCAAACCACCGATTAAACTTAATCTGTAGTCAAATGTATTTAAAGGATTTGACATGAGAGAAGCAGATTTTTTTGTTGTTGTGTAATGACATTGTCTTTATTTGTAAGGGTTTGTATGCACCAACTGCACAGGTTGTGACTTTAATTTTGTATTTGGGTTACAAGAGTCAACATGAAACTGTGTTCTCGTTGTTTCAGGGAAGATGGTGGACTGGAAATTGGTTATTAGCCTACAGTTAAAATTGACTTTCTGTTACGGGTGAGCGTAGGAAAATATTTGTTATTCAGTTACATATGAGTTCTCTTTTAAGGAGGGAGATGTAATGAATGGTTATAAGTGTACTGTCACTTTAAGAGTGCATGCGCAAAGCATGCTGGGTACTGCTGTTAGGGGCTTTCCCGAGCGGGGAACAGGCAGTCTTTGTTCAGCCTTGGTTCAATAAAGTACGCGGGGTGAAGACAACTGCATCCTCTTCGTCATCTATTTTTATGTACCACAAAGTACATTACAGGGGGGTCTGCCGCTAGTCCCCCTCCCGCGTCGGCTGCGAGCGGTCCTCCTCCCGCTGCTGATGCGGGGGGAGCCGCGGCTACGACCGGTCCTCCTCCGGCTGCTGATGCGGAGGGGCCCGCCCCCCCGCCGACAGGGATCATAGTGTTAAAGCACCAACTGTGGAGAGGGAAGCACCAAGTGCATGTGGGGATAAAGATGACAGCACGGAGGTGTGTGGTGGTGGTGGTGGTGAGGAGAATGGTGGTGTTGTGGATGGGGGGAGGCTCAGGGGGAGGTGGGGGAGAACGACAGAGAACGAAAAGTGCAAGAGGGTGACATGGGTGATGAAGAGTTAGTGTGTGGTAATCAGGAAGAGAAAATAGAGGTGGAGGTGGATGGAGAGAAAAACGGTGCAGTACAGAAAAGTGAGAGGTTAGAAGCTAGAGAGAGTGAAGCAGGAGCGGATGTAGAGGAGATGGAGCTGGAGATAAAGAAAAGTAACAAAGAGAACATTGTTGAAAATGCTACAAAAGCTAGCAAACAAACAGACAAAGTGTCTGAGGAGATGAAAGAGAAAGTAGACAGTGACAGTGAGAGCTGCTGCTCTGATTTGAGTGAAGTCTCTACATTACAGGAAAACAGTGAACCCCGTTACCCTGCAGAATTATTTCTGACTTTCCTTAACCAAACAAAAAAGCAGAAAGGAGTTAATGTGGAAAGTTATTTTCCAAACCTAGATATGTTTTACTCCTCAGCAAAGCATCATATAAAACACAAAGAAGTGTCAGGTTTTACAGACCGAGAAATTTTTAGATTAAAGAAAATAATGACTAAAGTTAGAAAACAGCTCTGAATAAACTATGAACACTTGCACTTTCCCATTTTTTATAGTCATTTTTTACACGTTTTCTAACCTCTTTATCATCATGGATTCTTTCAAAATGGCATCCTTAAACCTCAACGGTGCCAGAGAGGCTGTGAAGCGTGCGCTGGTTTATCAAACCATGAACTATAAAAAAATTGACGTTTTGTTTTTACAAGAAACTCATAGTGATGCGTCCATTGAGACAGAGTGGCACAAAGAGTGGAAAGGGGAAGCCATTTTTAGTCATGGCACCTCCAGGAGTGCAGGAGTAGGACTCCTTTTCTCCAACACTTTCACTCCCAGCCACACAGAAGTGCAGCACATTATTCAAGGGAGATGTCTTTTAGTCAAAGCTGTTTTTGAACATTTTACCGTGATTTTTATAAATATTTATGCTCCCACTGCCAATGCAGAGAAAAAGTGTTTTTTGGAAAAAATTGGGGAAAGGTTGGGAGATTGTGGGTCCTCAGATTATGTTTTTTTAGGAGGGGATTTCAATTGCACTGAAAATGATTCTTAGACCGCAATCACGCAGAGCCTCACCCGGCAGCCCAGCGTGTCCTGGTGCAGCTGATCACGTCTCATGGCCTGGTGGACGTATGGAGGAGGATGCACGCAGACTCCAGGCAGTACACGTGGTCCCACCTTAAAGAAAATGGCATTTCTTTAGCTCGTCTCGACCGCTTCTATTGTTTTAAACATCATTTTAATGTTTTTAAAGCTTGTCAGATTTTACCAGTAGCTTTTACAGACCATTCGCTGATTTTAGGTAATGTTTTTATCAGAAACATTTTACCTAAGAGCGCCTACTGGCATTTTAATTCAGTCTTAACTCATGACCGTAGTTTTAAGGAGATTCTGAGTTATTTTATGGAGGTTTTTAGACAGAGGAAGGGTGATTTTACGTGTTTGCAGCAATGGTGGGACAACTGTAAAGTTGAAATAAAACTGCTGTGTCAGCAGCACACTGTCAACGTCACTCGCAACATCACCAGATCTATCAAAGATCTGGAGATTGATATAGTGGAGCTAGAACGACTCAGTGACTCCACAGGAAACCGAGAGCACTTTGAAGCTCTCAAAGCAAAAAGGTTTTTGTTCGAATCAGGTTTCAACAGCTTAGCAATGGTCCTAAATTGCTGTGTAATAGGATGCAATGTCCGTTCACACGACAGAAAAGGTAAAAAAAATAGAAAACGGACTCTCGTTTTATAGTTTCCCTACCTGGAAACAACGCGAGGGCGAGCTTGTGTCGGCCATAACAAAAAGGAGGCATGGATATCAGCAGTGAGACGTCCTGATGTAACGTTCTCCAACATCACAAGATACATGCTTGTTTGTTCCAGACATTTCCATTCAGGTGAGTATTTTAAATCAGTTTACTGGAGTTGTGCCATTTTGTCAAGGTGTATCATGTTTTGGTCGAGTTCAGTGCATAGTGGGTCAACCAAGTTTAGGTCGGACATCTGTGTTATTTTAAAATAAACTGTTTAAAGTTGATTGTGTTGTCACATTGACTGTAGCATATTG
>JBBPBX010080086.1:0-16246 GCA_038048925.1 Garcialebias charrua
AAGCCCAGCTGGCAACCCATCCCATCCATCCATCCATTTTCTTCCGCTTATCTGGGGTCGGGTCGCGGGGGTAGCAGCCTAAGTAGGGAGACCCAGACTTCCCTCTCCCCAGCCACTTGGAGCAGCTCCTCTGGGGGAATCCCAAGGCGTTCCCAGGCCAGCCGAGAAACATAGTCCCTCCAGCGTGTCCTGGGTCTTCCTCTGGGCCTCCTCCGGATGGGACATGCCCGGAACACCTCACCAGGGAGGCGTCCAGGAGGCATCCTAACCAGATGCAACCCATCCCATTGTGTAAAAAAGGCCGTTTTAAACAGCTTATTTGTGATCCATTTTGTCCTTCTATTGTCAATCTGTAGAATGCCAGTCATGATGACTTCAACACAGATTGTCACATGAGTAACACTTCGACAAGTGGAGAGGAAGACATCAATTCCAGCAGTGACAATGAAGATGAGCCCCACACTGAGAATCCTACCATAAGCATGTGGGATGTGGACAATTCTGAGGTAAATGCACTGTTGCAAGTTGAGGTTCATATGTATTTTCTATATTCATTTGTCTCCTCCTTAATGCAGTCTTTTCTTCCAACCTGTAGAATGAAGAAGCCCTGTCATATTCTGATGAAGACTTGACTGATGCTGCTAATAATCAAGATGAAAAACATGCTGATGACGATGTGATGGAGGGGAATACAACTAGAGAAAACACTGCAGAACTTCCAGTGGTATGTAGACAGTAGTTCAATAGAATTTGCAGTACCGTTGTTGTTGTGGGTTCATTAGGTGCAATTATAGCATTTAGACACAATACTACTACAGCTTACAAATTAGAATAATAACAATAATATAATAGAAATAAGTTTATACCCAAATGCAGGGCATTGTGACAGCATGCAGCACAAGTAAGGCAGCAGTTTGAAAAAATAGGAAAATTCAAATACTGTAGCCACTGTTGAACTCAAGCCACACAAAGACGTTTTTCTATATTTTTAGTCCAAATATTGTAGATTTATACAATTTTAAATGGAAATTTCAAATTTAGCTCAGAAATAGAAAGGTATAACAAGTGTAATATGTTAAACAACAAGACTGCAAAACCCCTTTTTAAATTAATTTTTGTAAACTTTAGGAAAATCAATATTTAGCCAATGCACCATGATGTGAGTTATAAGGTGAAAAATACTTTATGCTAGACTGACATTATTCATTAAGTTTGCTTTACATTTATACATGTTTTTTTTTTCATATATTTTTTCCTATAGGGCAGTGAAGACCAAGCAGATGGTGACAAGCCCCTGTATCCTGGTGCACCTGTTTCAAAGGGAGAAAGTTTATTGATGCTCATGTCGTATGTGCTGCGGAACAATTTAACAGGCAAAGCACTAACTCATTTACTGGAAATGTTCAACCTAATGTTTCCAGGTCTGATTCCACCCTCGCATTACCTTTTCCACAAAGAATTTGGAGGTTCGTCCCTGTCTGAAGTTCACTTTAATGGTGAAAAATGTAAAGCATACCTTGGCATTAGTGCACACTGTCCATCTCATTGTACCTTTTGCAACACTGAGTTTGATGCCATCAGAAGTTTAAAAAATGGCTTCTTCTTTCTTGTAATTCCACTCCATACACAGATCAAACAACTTCTGCAGGAACATGATGTCAGCCTTACTGGAAAATACATATCCATTGGGGTTTTAACCGACATACAGTCTGGTGAAGAGTACTGTACCAGAAATTGTGTGACATTCATTCATTCAACCTTTATTTATACAGGCTAGCCTCGTTGAGTCACGGGGACTCATTTACAAGAGGGACCTGTCTCACTCACACCAAACAACCATCCACTCTCACACTCACACCTAGGGTAAATCTAGAGTCACCGATCAGCCTAACAAGCATGTTTTTTAGTCTGTGGGAGGAAACCGGAGTACCCGGAGGAAACCCACGCATGCACGGGGAGAACATGCAAACTCCACCCAGAAAGGCCCCGGACCGGGATTTGAACCGGCAACCTTCTCGCTGAGAGGCAGCAGCTCTACCAATTGTGCCACCGTGCTGCCCAGACAGTGGAGACAGTGACAGTGGAGTTATAGGAGAAGATGATTTGACGCTCATTTGGAATTGTGATGGTGCACCAGTTTTCAAAAGCTCTAAATGCAGCATTTGGCTAATTCAGTGCCAGATAATTGAACTGGAACCAGAAATACGGAAAAGGCACATTTTGTTGTCAGCAATATGGTTTGGGCCAGCTAAGCCATCAATGATGACATTGCTGACACCATTTGTTAAAGAAGCTTCAATATTAGAAACTGAAGGTATTTCCTGGCAGGACAAAAGAGGACACAGTCATGTTTCTAAAGTGTTTGTGCTGATCTGCAGTTCTGATTCTGTGGCTCGTCCATTGCTTCGTAACACTAAACAGTTCAATGGTTTTTATGGATGTGATTTTTGCTTGCACAGAGGCGGTAAATCATATCCATATGAACAACCTGAACCACCACTTAGAAATGAGAGGGATCATTTTAGCCATGCAATGTCGGGTACAACTGAGGAGCCAGTGTATGGAGTCATAGGGCCATCTCCTTTAATGCAACTTCAACACTTCCAAATGATAAATGGCTTCATTCCTGACTATCAACACAATGTCTGCCTTGGAGTCACTCGCCAACTCTCTACATTGTGGCTTGATTCAACAAATAAAGATCCCCCTTGGTACATAGGCAAAGAGCTTAATGAAACTGACAAGCGACTTGTGAAAATAAAACCACCAGTAGAGATTACTAGGACTCCTAGGTCTCTGACTGAACGGAAGTTCTGGAAAGCTTCAGAGTGGCGAGCATTTCTCCTATTCTATTCTCTGCCTGTATTAAAAGGCCTGCTCCCTGCACGATTTTGGAACCATTTGTTCCTACTAGTGTTTGGCGTTTATAAATTATTGCAGGATACCATAATGACTGAAAGCATCTTGATAGCAGAGCTAGTTTAAAAAAAAATTATTATCATGTTCCAAAGACTGCATGGGAAATACAACATGACTTTTAATATCCACTTGCTTACACACAGTGCTCAAAGTGTCAAACAATGGGGACCATTATGGGCTACATCGACGTTTGCATTTGAATCCAATATGGGCACTCTCATGAAATATTTTAATGGAACACAGTATGTCCCCTCACAAATAGTCAGGACATTTCTGTTGTGGAGAGAATTACCAGAAAGGGCCAAGAACACTATCAATCCAGATAATGATAAGGTACAATCTTTTGTTGAAGAACTTTACTTACATAAAAGAAAAACTGAAAATTGTGAAGCCCTAACCGAAAGTGTCGGAGGTTTTGGTCATTCTGTGGTGCAAAACTGCTTTAAAATAGCCTACAGGCTTGCTATTGAAAAGTTGTGTGGAAATCTAAGCAACTGCTTCTGGTCTTACAACCGGTTTTTGATCAATGGAGTTCTGTGTCCCAGTCAAAACTACGACAGACTAAAAAAGAGATACAACAGTGCTGTATGCCTGAAAGATGGAACCCTTTGTTTAATTGTAGACTTAATTGTTTTTAAACAAGTATGTTTCCATCAGATTTCTGCTTTTTGTTCATGTGCCAAATTATGTTGTGTTTTAGTTGAAGTCCTTGCTAAATCAGACAGGCCTGTATGTAAAGATTCACAGATTAATGTACAAAGTACTTTCATTCATGAGGTTAAAAAAACTGAAAGTGTCATTGCTGTCTGGCCTGTCATGATTAAAACAAAATGTGTTCTTGTTGAAACAGAAAATGCTGTGTACATAACACCATTGCCAAACCCTTACGAGAGAGACTAGAAGTTGATTAATAAATTCAAGTAAAAATATTTCTCTGTTTCTGTGTATGTTTTTAAGGTACCGGTACATAAAGATAAATCAATGAAGCGCATATTATTTTCTGTAAACTTTTAAACTCCAGCACCATATAATCTTGAATATGCAAGTTCATAACAGGTACTTTTTCAAAGCAAATGTGTTATGTGAAAAACTTATTCTGCGACATAAATTAATGATCATTTTATTTTGCTATTGGATTAAAATAATGTATCAGTACTTTGTAGAATAAATAAGTAAAGAGTACAAAAAAGAAAGTACAAGTATAAACTTTAGAATTATAGTATAAAGTATTTTAATTACCGGTAGTTTTGAAACTTTTTTTATACTTTTAGGTATACTTCCCTATACTAATCTTAAGTATATCTAATGTAGTTTATAAAAAGTAAACTTAAAGTGCACTGCCTTATTTTAGGTTTAAAATAAGTATACTCGTAGTACACTTTGTTTTAAGTATACCTGAGATAAGTACATAAAAGTATACTGGAAGTATACTCTTTAAATTTTAGTTCAAAATTAGTATACTTAAAGTATACTTAAATATACTTCATTTTGTTAATAGGCGACTGGAGCTTTCCAATGACCCTGTAACCAACCACCATAAAAACAAGCACCTCCGTGGCTACATCAGTCTCATCCACGCCATCACCCATATCCACATATCCAGACATTTTCTGGGTACAGGGATTATACTGGACATGTTTCTTGATGGCCATGGCATCCAACATGAGGACCACAGAGCCATATTTAACAGGGTCCTCTTCACATCTCCTCTGCAACATGTCCAACATCATTGTGTTGAGCCCAGGTTTGGCATCCACAGACTGCAACCACCTGAACAACAAATAAATAAAGGTTTATGTGCTTTAACCCATGGATTGATAGATATATTGATTCTCTTTCTTTCTTTTTCTTTCTTTCTTTCTTTAAGACTTCTTGATATAAAAACTTTCAAAAATAGTGAAAATAGCAAGCTCTAAGTTATTACATCTGTTTGTTGTACATCATACCTAGGGGTTGAAGTGTTTTACTCAATATGTATAAAATATGTAATAAAAATATACTACACCTTTGCAGTGTACGTATGTGGATGAGGGAGGGGAAAATGCAGAGAATCCCTCAGGTAACTGTAGGCTCTGATCTGTAAATCAAACTACATAGTAAGCTTCCTAGAAATAAATACCTAAAGTCTGACAAAGAGTTTAAATGTAACATAACAAAAATTCTAAGTTGTAGTATTAATGTATTTACCTGAATGTAAGTCAAGCCTTTCTTTCAGCTCCTCATTTAGAAGGTTCTTCCTCTTCAGATCCAGCAATGATGACAAAATATAAATGATCAAATAATCAAAACTATTGTTCAATCTTACTTGTGAAAGGTAATCCCATGTGATCTACTTTCAACACTGCGCTGGTTATTGCAACCATAAGCTGCACAAAATACGGGCATAGTAACTCGCCCTGTGTTTACTCCTGTTGGCTCTTATGTGGAAACCCCCATCCAATATGGCGGAGCTGCGCGATGCGATTCTGCCCACCATGAGGTATCTTGTGTTTATATATAATATCTATGGCTGTAGTAGTGTCTAGCAGCGTAATCATGTCATTTTCTTGTCGCTAGATAGATGGCAGTATGGAACATAGCATTGCACATTAAAACAAGAAAAGTAGTGATGCATGAAGGTGACATGTAGCAGTGACAGCTTTGCATTCTAGCTAGCTGCTAGCAAGACTATAGCCGTGTTTCCATCAAGGTTTCTTCATGCGCATTTTGAAGTATCGCATCAGAAAAGCTGAATGGAAATGGCACGATTCGAATTAACTTCCTCTAATTCGCAAAAAAGTTGATACGCTCGCTTGAGGTGGTTTTTGGGTTTTTCGAATCAGAGCCGATGCGCAAAACGAGAGATGGAAACAGATTTGCCGACTCAGTTCTGCCGTAGCGAACATTTACGTCACGTGACTTCGTCTCCGGACAACATGTAACATCGCTAAAACTAGTTGGCATGACAGAATAAATACAACTTGCCCGATAGCAACACATACCTGAAATATTCTCTCCATTTTGCCGAGATGTGTGGTTCGGTTCCTGTTTTCAACCGCTACTTCCTGTTTACTGTAGACGTGCGTAACGCTGACGTCTGACGTAATGCCGCTTTGCGTGGCCTGGTGGATGTGCTTCAAGCCAGTTGATGGAAACACTTCTGATTCGCATTAATTTTTATTTACATTTTTGCGAAATTTCAAAAATTCGCTCAAAATTAAAATTGAAAATAGATGGAAACACGGTTTATGACAGTGATGTAAAAGTTTTTGAAAAGAAAAAATACTAACTCCGATCTGGTCCCTGGACAAAATTCGGACCCAGATGTAGGCCCTAGTATAAGTGGATATCAGAAGAAGGCAGATACCGTGAGCTCGAGACAGTACAGTGAGAGTTACATTTCGTTTGGATTTACTTTTACCGGGGACGCAACGACACCGACTCCGTTGTGCTTGGTATGCAGTGAGAAGCTGTTTATTTCATTCCTATTCAAGACACTTTGATAAGAATGACTATATATTTAATATAGGCGGATACAGAGTATCTTTGTTTACAATTTTGGTTGGTGGTGTGCCTCGTGATTTTTTCAATGAAAACACTGTTTCTTGGCTCAAAAAAGGTTGAAAAACACTGTAATACATTTACATACATGTGAATATATGCCTGCCTGATCACATCTGATCTGATATTTCTACCTGGATTATTAAGCGTGTATCAGGGTGTCTTAGAAATACATTTAAGTATTCTTTTGAACTTTTTATCAATACTTAAAATTAAGATTTTATAATATTTAATTTTATTTTGTAAATTATAAATATATACTTATAAAATCTTTGTGATATAACAGTTACGCTTTATTTACATTGTAGAAATATTTACATTACATACATTATAGTATTCAATTTTAATTGAATGAAAAGTATTTATATGATTAAACAAAAAATAGGGTGAATATCATATATTGTTTTAATTTGGGTGTAGTGTCCAGTGAAAAGTGTTGTTTTGTTTTTTCATTTATATGAGTGACATAGTCATGTCTGTAGCTCTTCATAACCATCAACAATCTGTCCAGTCAGCATTCAACGGTGCTACCATCCCAGATGTGCAACTTCTGGACTCGTTTTAAACAGAAGTAAGTCAGAGTCAGAAAACTAAAATGTTTAAGCAGCAATTGAAAAATGAACACAAACAAACCTGAAAACACAAACTGACATATTTTGATTAAAATAGCTGAAAACAAACATACCCTGATGATCCAGCTATGAAAATGTATGTTATTTTGACAGTATTTGAGAGAAATTTCTTTTTGAATGTAATGATTGACATATAAACAACATTTTTTATATATATATAGTGAACATTCAGTGCATGTAAACATGCAAATTACAACAGTGGAAATATGAATGATGTTTCTCAGAACGTATGTTACAATAAACATCTAAAATAAAACAGATAATTTAAAAGGGACTCATTTTTTAACTATAAATTAATGTTGAATAATTATTAGATATATTAATTAATGTATTACCATTTCAGTGCTCTGTAAACGAGTTAGATGTGGTTGTATTCCTTCACCCTCTAAAAGTTGCGGCTGAAAACTCAGACACCTGCTCACTTCCTGAACGTGAAAGCTCTAATAAAAACAGGAGCAGCAGAAACAAAATAAAAACCTGCTGTTTCTTGTTGATCACTTGAAATAACTTCTGATTCACAAACTGAAGACAAATCGCTAAAATCTCAACTTTTAAATTGCTGAATTCGTCAGATGCGTCTGTTTTCTCCGCCATTGTTTTTCAATGTGCGTTCGAGCAGAGTCTGGACGCTACGTCACAGATGACGTATGCGGAAATTGCCGGATTTAACGTGACGAAACACGGCGCACAGTTTAAACTCATTTAGAAAGGAATTTTCATTAATTTAGCTTTTTTTTGTTGCAAAAACGGACATAGTGGAATGTTACAAGATATATATCTTGCAACAGTTTATGCAAAGAAGAAACATGATGTCAGTGCTGTTTTAAGTGGATGAAGCATTTTTGTAGAACAGAGATAATCTGTTTATTAAATGTAAAGGTGCAAAGGTTACAGAAAGTAGGTGTGCGATTGGAAGATCGCCACTTCAACTCCCGGTGCCGACAACAACATCAAAATATGGGTGAGATAGGTGAAGTACACACACCTGCCTCCACCCTCATCTGCCCCACTCTGGGCCCTTGAGCAAGGTCGTTAACCCCTACCCTCTGCTCCCCCGTGCACCCTAGATTGCAGCTCTCTGCTCCACACAGAGGGCTGTGGTAGCTCGGTGGTCAGTGGTTGCATCAGGAAGGGCATCCGGTGTAAAAAATAATTGCCAAGTCTTTGTGCAACTTAGTTCGCTGTGGTGACCCCTGAAGAAAGGAACAGCTGAAAGAAGAAAAATAAATAAAGTCAGAGTCTAAAGCATCATGAGATTCGTAACAGACTGCTTAAGATACGGCTGAAGAGAGTCAAGATTTAGTCAGAGTCAGAGTCAGAGAGTATTTATTGTCATTTGCACCGCATGTAGTACATGTGATGAAATGAGATTATGTACACAGGGTCCCAGTTACATC
Organism: Garcialebias charrua; assembly: GCA_038048925.1. Classification (NCBI taxonomy): domain Eukaryota; kingdom Metazoa; phylum Chordata; class Actinopteri; order Cyprinodontiformes; family Rivulidae; genus Garcialebias; species Garcialebias charrua. Next base: position 8,489 of record JBBPBX010080086.1, read on the forward strand.
CAACAACAAAATGTAATGTAAGAGAAAAACAGTAATAACATCTAAGATATGAACTAAGAAAAACATCCAACTAGAAATACACTAAGCCCTAGAGTAATAGAAAAACGTCATTACAAACAGCAGCACGAACATGAGTCTTTATGAGCAGATGGTCACAGATGAACACAGCAACAAGAAAACAGATCAGCATCAGCATGATGTGATATTTCACAGTGATTATTCTTATTATTTATTTATTCATGAGTCTAACAGCCTCAGGGTAGAAGCTGTTCCTCAGTCTAGTGGTTCTACATTTGATGCTCCTCAACCTCCGTCCTGAGGGGAGTGGGGCAAAGAGTGTGTGTGCTGGGTGAGTGGGGTCTTTCATGATGCAGGTGGCTTTTTCCTGCATCTCGAAGTGTAAATGTCTGTGATGGTGGGGAGACTGAAGCTAGATACATACTTGACGCGTCGCGCAGCGCGCGAGGGTGCGCGCTCCAAAAGTGACGCAATTTCACAGTCCCCGCCCCTGCGCGTTGGCCCCGCGCGTGGGATTAGCGCGTGTCGTGCACCTCTGAATTTTTGAAACTCCGCAAGCCTCTGCGCGCGCGGTGGGCGCTACGATTTGATTGACAGGTCCTCACCGACAGCCTTCACCCTCTTCACGCCGGAGCCTGCAGCTGTTTGCGCCGCTGTGGTCGTGGAGACGGAGTCGCGACGCATGGAGGAATGTTTTGTGACACAAAATGTATTAAATTATCCTTCATTCCTGATCTGGAGTCGGACTTTTCTTTTGTTTTTTCGCCAAAAGTCACGTGATCGCTTTCTCCTCCGCTGACTCCATGCATTAAAACCGCAAATAAAGACAACAGTTCAGCACGCGAGCGGAAAGCTATTTGTTTTTGTTGTGTGATTTCAAACAGTTCTTCTTCTACGGTAGATTTCTTCTTCTACACCTTTCTTGCAACATATGCACAGGTTTTAGAGGGTACTGCCTCCTGCTGGTCCGTAAAAGAACAGCACTTTGCCATGCGCCGCCGTGCGTCAACCATAAACACAGAGGCGACACTGTAAACGCATTTCACCGCACGGCTGAGTGCACGCGCAGCGCGCGCGCGCCAGCCTGCTAGCCAAAGCGCAAGTCTAACTCAGCCTTCACTCCAACAGACTTCTGTGCAAGCTTCACCACTCTCTGCAAAGCTTTTCTTTCTGCAGCTGTGCAGCCTCCATGCCACACGGTGATGCTGGAGCACAGGATGCTCTCCACTGCACACCTGTAGAAGGAGATGAGGACTGGGCTACTCAGACCAGCTCGTCTAAGTCTTCTGCGGAAGTAGAGTCTCTGATGACCTTTCTTGATCAGGCTGGTGGTGTTGTTGGTCCAGCTGAGATTATCATTCAAGTGTACCCCCAAGGTGTTGAGAGGATCCGTTTTGGTGGCCTTAGAATCGCTTCTCTGTTTTTTGCAGATGATGTGGTCCTATTGGCTTCATCAGTTCGTGATCTACAGCTTTCGCTGGAGCGGTTTGCAGCTGAATGTGATGCGGCCGGGATGAGGATCAGTTCCTCCAAATCCGAGGCCATGGTCTTGAGCCGGAAAAGGGTAGCATGCCTTCTCCAGGTCGGGGAGGAGGTCCTGCCCCAAGTGGAGGAGTTTAAGTATCTCGGGGTCTTGTTCACGAATGAGGGAAAACTGGAGCGTGAGATCGATAGGCGGATAGGTGCAGCGTCCGCAGTGAAGCGGGCGCTGTACCGGTCTGTCGTGGTGAAGAGAGAGCTGAGTCAAAAGGCAAAGCTCTCAATTTACCGATCGATCTACGTTCCCACCCTCATCTATGGTCATGAGCTTTGGGTTGTGACCGAAAGAACGAGATCTCGGATACAAGCGGCTGAAATGAGTTTTCTCCGCAGGGTGTCTGGACTCTCCCTTAGAGATAGGGTGAGAAGCTCAGTCATCCGGGAGGGACTCGGAGTAGAGCCGCTGCTTCTCCACATCGAGAGGAGCCAGTTGAGGTGGCTCGGGCATCTGGTTAGGATGCCTCCTGGACGCCTCCCTGGTGAGGTGTTCCGGGCATGTCCCACCGGGAGGAGACCCAGAGGAAGACCCAGGACACGCTGGAGGGACTATGTTTCTCGGCTGGCCTGGGAACACCTTGGGATTCCCCCAGAGGAGCTGCTCCAAGTGGCTGGGGAGAGGGAAGTCTGGGCCTCCCTACTTAGGCTGCTACCCCCGCGACCCGACCCCGGATAAGCGGAAGAAAATGGATGGATGGATGGATGGATGGATGGTGTACCCCCAAGTACTTGTAGCTGGAGACCACTTCCACCACTGATCCACCTATGTTCAGTGGGGTGTGTGTGTTTGTTTGTTCCTTCTGAAGTCCACAATCATCTCCTTTGTCTTCTTCACATTCATGTGAAGGTTATTCTCTTTGCACCAGCTCTCCAGGTGTTCCACCTCCTGCCTGTAGCTGGACTCATCATTGTTTGTGATGCATCCCACCACCGCTGTATCATCTGCAAACTTTACAATATGACAACCTGGATGGGTAGCTGCACAATCATATGTGAGCAGAGTGAACAGAAGGGGGCTCAACACACATCCTTGAGGAGAGCCAGTGCTGAGGGCAATGGTGGAGGAGGAGAAGTTGTGGATCCTCACTGACTGTGGTCTGTTTGTTAAAAAGTCTAGTACCCAGTTACAAATGGAGGGGCTTAGTCCAAGTGTGGATAGTTTGTCCATCAGAGTTTGGGGGATCATGGTGTTGAAGGCAGATGTGAAGTCCACAAAGAGCATAAGAACGTAGGAGTCTTTCTGATCCAGGTGGGTGAGAGCAGTGTGGACCACGGACGAGATGGCATCCTCTGTTGATCGGTTCTCACGGTAAGCATACTGATGAGGGTCCTCGTTGATGTTGACGGTTGTTTTGATGTGGGTCATGACCAGTTTTTCGAAGCATTTTGCAACTATCGGGGTGAGAGCCACCGGCCGATAGTCGTTCAGACCAGTCCCTGTGGAGCTTTTTGGGACTGGGATGATGGTGGCGGTCTTCAGGCAGGTGGGGATTTTCTCATTTACAGGACCCTGCATTTACAGGATCAGTGGCAGCGGTAAAGCTAGGACTAAACACAATGACTTCAGTTTTTTGATCATTCAAACTTTTAAAAAATTGAAGCCATCTATGCCTTGATGTCATCAAGACATTTTAAGGTCGTTTTAACATCTGATAGTCTGGTAGACTCGGTTCGATTGGGGACCAAAATTCAGAACATTTGTTTACATTTTCAGCTGGTGTGGTTCGCATTCACATTGCACTGAGTCCGTCAAGCTTCCTCCCCCTTGCCTGTGGTGACACTGCACCAAGAACTACTGGAGGAAATTATACAAAAACCTCTGAAGAAGACACTACTTCTTCTTCTCTTTCTTCTTCTGCTGGAAACAAAAAATAAAATGGAGTGGTGCCAAATTGTAGCACTTTTAAGATTTCTGTTTTGTTTGTGGCACATGTGCCAATCAAACATTTTTCAACAACGGACTCAGCTTGAGTGGAAGGTGAGGCAACAGACCATGGAGAATGTCGTTTTTCCACACAACTCGGCTGAGAAGGCTCCATATGAGGTATGAAAAACGCGTGTTTGTTTTGGTTGTATTTACCCAGAATGCCCTGCGCTGTAGTCCAATTCCTACTTTGGAGCGGTCTCCGGTCTGCTTGCATTCACAATGCATTCGAACCACACCGGAGTTCACTTCAACCGAACCAAGACCTAGGTATTTAGGCGGACCAGAGTTCACTTTTTTGGTTTGCATCAGAGTTCAGTTGCACATTCACCTCCCCAAATGAAACAGACTTTCTAGACAAACAGACTAGAGTTCGATTAAAGCAGACTAAACAGGGCTGGTGTGAATGTATCCTATCAGAGGGCGAATGGAGTAGGAAATGTTGGGTTTCAAGGGCAGATACATCTGACAATCATGAGTATAACAATTAAATGAAAGACCATGTTTCCTCAGGATAGATCCTGGTAGCAGATAGAGTGAAAATAAAAGGGGTCCAAGAATCGAGCCCAGTGGGACCCCACAGGAAAGAGGCACTGATGTGGATACTCTATTTCCAACCACAACACAGAAATTCCAGTTGCTCCGGTACGGACGGAACCATTCTAATGCTGAACCTGTAATCCCAACCCAGTGTTCTAACCTTGATCTACAGATACTGTGGTCAACAGTATCAAAAGCAGCCATAAAGTCCAGGTGTACAAGTATTTCAAACAGACCAGAATCATTTGCTAACAGAATGCCATTACAAACAAATGTTTAAAAATCAGTTCCTTTTTGTCATTTCCTTTCTCTGATAGAGTTGTTTTTCTCTGACAGCCCCCCTGCCTCCTGCAGAGCCACATGCATGTTACATCTGCACAGTTCAGCTAGACCTCTGCTAAAGGGTAATAGAAAATTCATCTCAGACTCTCAGCTGGTCTAAAGCAATCAGTCTGATGGGATTCCTCTTGCTGTTGGCTTTACATATTCAATCTGCCTCCATCCGCTTTAGATAAACATGGATTCCCAGGGGCCCCAGCTGCAGTTTCACTGTGGCACCACCATAATGAGTTGCGGACAGCTGACAGCGATGAGGGGAGACCATTTCCACTCCTGCTTGGTTTGAACCCTATAGCTACTAGTCAGTCTATAAGAGAGGTAGAGAGTGTTTCCATCGTCTATTACAGTATAATTTTATGCCAATTTTTAAAAAAACTAAAATCTCTACATAAAATGTATTTAAAAAAACATGCATGTGTCACTTCTTGAAGGGTCAGTTATGAGTGAAAAAAGTTCTTTCTGCACATATACATACAGAGAATGCTTCCCTGTTTTTTCTTGCAGCCGCCACATTGGACAAAAGCTAATACATAATTCTTGTGAGTTTAGGGTGAAAATATTAAAAATATGTGGATGCAGTTTCATAATACAACACAGACATGACAGCACCCACAAATAGAAACACTTCAAATGTATGGAAATATGTAAATTTAAAGGAACAGCATGGTGGTACAGCTGGTAGAACTGCTGCCTCTCAGCAAGCAAGTTACTTTGGTTTAAATCCCAGTCCGGGGGCCTTTCTGGGTCGAGTTTGCATGTTCTCTCCATGCATGCATGGGTTTTCTCCAGGTACTCCGGTTTCTGCCCATGCACCAATAACATGCATGTGAGACTGATTGGTAACTCTAAATTGTCTCTAGTGTGAGAGAGTGAATGGTTGTTTTACTTGTTTGTCTCCATGTGTCCATGTGATGGACTGGAGACCTGTCCAGGGTGTCCCTTGTCTCTCGCACAGTGGTTTCTGGACATGGGCACTGGCGACCCCCCGTGACCCAAAATAGAAGAAGTGGGTAAAGATAATGGATGGATGGATCTTCAAACTGTGTCAGTGTCATGATTATTATGGTTTCCATGGTAATGTGCAAAGAAATAAGAGTCTAATTGCCATGTGGGTTTTAGGGGTATATCTAGTTAAAAGCTTCTTAAATTCTCAGTCAGCACACAAGTTTTTGCCTGAGACATAACAAGAAAGATCACACACACTCACATAAAAATATCACGATCTGGCATGAGGTAGAACCCAGGGTGCAGACAGGACTTGGGAACTTGTGGATAAAATAAAGAATATTTATTGTAATCAACAAAAAGGGCTGACATGGCAGCAAAACTTAAATGTAGGGAGGAGATCACGAGAGTATCAGAAACAAAACACCATACCATACCATACCATACCATACCATTTTATTTATAAAGCACTTTAAACAGGAACAAGTCCACACCAAAGTGCTGGACAAACAAACACGCAACAGGCAACACAGACAATGAAGTACAACACGAAAAACATAAAAACATTGCAGATCATAAATCAAACGATCCAATACAAATCAGCTGGCATTGAAAGCAATGGAGTAGTAGTGAGTTTTTAACCGGGATTTGAAAACCGAGAGGGAGGGGGCCTGTTTGATGAGCAACGGTAACTCGTTCCAGAGTCTTGGGCCTGCTACAGAGAACGCCCTGTCACCCCTGCGCTTAAGGCGAGTTTCTGGAACTATTAAGAGTACCTGATCCTCTGACCTCAAAGCACGTGGAGGGACATATGGGTGTATCAGATCCGAGAGATAGGCGGGGGCGAGACTGTTCAGCGATTTGTAGACATACATGAGAATTTTGAATTGGATTCGAAGATGAACCGGTAGCCAGTGAAGGGAGGCCAAGACTGGTGTAATGTGCTCTCTTTTGCGTGTGCTGGTTAAAAATCGGGCAGCTGCGTTCTGAACCAGTTGTAATCGTGCAATGGTGGCTTGACTGACGCCAAACAGAAGTGAATTGCAGTAATCAAGCCTAGATGTAATGAATGCGTGAATCACTGTCTCCAGGTGCTTTTTGGATAATATGGGCTTCAGCTTAGACAGACGCCTCAGCTGGAAAAAACAGGATTTGACGATCATGTTTACATGACTGTTGAGTTTCATGGAAGGATCCATTATCACTCCCAGATTTTTGACTTTTTGTTTTTCGGACAGGGGTAGAGCAGACAGGTCAATGCAGTGGTTTGAGGTTGTGTCATTGGGAAGGAACAATATGGCTTCAGACTTCTTATCATTGAAGCTTAAGAAATTTAAAGCCATCCAGTCCCTGATGTCAGCCAGGCAGTCGAGCAGAGGTTGAATAGAGCCTGTACCATTTTGTCTTAGGGGGAAGTAGATTTGACAGTCATCAGCGTAGAAGTGGAAAGGTATATTGTGTTTCCGGAAAATAGCACCGAGTGGCAGCAGGTATAAGGAGAACAAGAGAGGACCCAGGATGGACCCCTGCGGAACCCCCCATTTAAGAGCCGCCACTGCAGAAGTAAAATCATTGATGGACACACAAAAAGACCTGTCAGAGAGGTAGGATCTGAACCAGTTTAGGGCTGATCCTGAGATGCCCACCCACTGCTCCAACCTAGCAATGAGGATCTCATGGTCGATGGTGTCAAAAGCGGATGTGAGGTCCAATAGGACAAGCAGCACAGAGTCACCAGTATCTGTGGATAGAAAGATGTCGTTAAAAACCTTCAGTAGGGCAGTCTCAGTGCTGTGGAGGGATTTGAAGCCAGACTGGAATAGCTCGGGGATAGCGTGATCCTCCAGGAAGCACTTTAGTTGGGACTCAACTATTTTCTCTAGAAGTTTAGAAACAAATGGGAGTCTGGAGACAGGCCTGAAATTGGATAATACTGACGGGTCGAGGTTTGGTTTTTTCAGGAGGGGTTGAACAGCAGCATGTTTTAATGATTTTGGCACCACACCCGAGGATAGACTGCTATTTACAATCGAGAGAATGGAGGGACCTAGAGTGTGAAAAACCTCCTTTAGAAGCCGAGGGGGGACCACATCGAAGGGGGAGCCAGATGGTTTCAGGTTGCACATGACCTGCTCTAGAGAGGACAGAGAGACTGGTTCAAAATGTTCAAACACAGCAACAGATTGAGGTGGGATGGATGGATCGTGAGATGGAGGAGAAATGAGAGCCCTGGTGGTTGCGATTTTATCTAAAAAGAAATGTTGGAAGTTCTCGCACAGCTCAGTCGAGGCTTCCATGGGTGATTGTTCAGTGAGGTGGAGAACAGAGTTTAGGGTGGAGAACAGAACTCGAGGGTTACGAGAGTTTGCAGCAATGATATCAGAGAAGTATTGTGATTTAGCAGTTTTCACTGCTTTCTGATATCGGCGCCAGCTCTCTTTTACCATCTCAAAAGA
>JBBPBX010080087.1:0-16246 GCA_038048925.1 Garcialebias charrua
CACAATAAATTATAAATCAGTAGTACAAAGAATGAATCATGCATGTTAGTTGGGTTTGGGAGAGACTTAATCTTCATTAGGGTTAATTATGAGTAGTTTGAGGCGGTTCATACTTACAAAAATACTGTACCTTTTCACTCAGCTTATAGCAGAAATTACACACATAAAAGTAACATAGCATGCGGCGGCAGAGCATAATTCACAAAACATTGTACACCTGTGGTTCTATACACCTTCTTCCTGAGTCAATAAGTCACATGTCGTCTAGTCAAGTCAATTGCGTATAAATCTACAGAACCACCATATTCCTAAACACCCTCTGATCAGGTCCACTTCAGGTTTGAGTGGTTTGAGCCTGCAGGCCAGGAAACATTTCCAAGGGGCGTCCCCCATCCTAAAGATCTGCTTCACACACAGTTCACAGAGGAAAAAAAACAGTGTTGTTAATTGCTCATTTAAACCTTTAACATTGTTGTTAATTGCTCATATAAACTTTTAAGACACCTCATGCTATATGAGTGACGATTTTGTTCATTCCAAATCTAAAACCTCTGTATAACTACAGTAATGAACTAACCCTTTCCTAAGTTATCTTCCTATTTAGGAATATGCTTGCACCAATGCTCCTTCCTCCATGACATGATATAAGAAAATAAAACGTTCAATGCCTCAATATCGACGCACGTGGATTTTGTTTATAATGCCAATTTATCAGTTATCCTTATTATGCTTTGTATACTAAAATGTATTTACCATCTTTTAGTTAATTAGTTATTTCTAGGAACATTTTTCAACCTAGTTGTTTCTAGGAAACATTTACAATCTAGTTATTTCTAATTAGTTATTTCTAGGGACCAATTTCAACCTCTCTATTTTTAGAAACATCTGTCAACCTCTTAACCCCCTTTTGAAACAAAACTCTACCTTGTTTCAATTCTGTAGTCTGCACGCCAAAGTTATTTGGTTGTTAAATTGGAAATTGTGTCTAAATTTACCATCCTTTAACCTGAGCACTGGTGTCAGGATCCCAGAAAAAATGTTTCCTAAACCCCAGCCTATTGCCACCTCTAATTTGGTTTTCACAACCATATAGCTAACTATAATCTACGATATCATCTCATTTTCTTTAAAATTATAATCATTTACCAAAATGTACCCCTTGTGACACATCAGATTCCCAACATGCACTCCGCCAAGAATAACTGCTGCCCTCTCTTCAGTTCTATAAAACATTGTATGAAGTTTCACCACAGAGTTACAGGAACCAGAAGAAGCAAGTCGTCAGATCCACCTGAGTACAGCATAACTGAGAATCATGAGGCCCGCGCTATCAGGCCCTAAATATGCATATGTGTTTCATTAAAAAATTTATCATAGCAACTGTAGATTTGACCCCGGATACCAAAGTCATTGACAGAACCTCACACATCAATATGGGGTGCGGCCTTTGCTGGTATGGGTGACTTCAGGACAATTTGTTCTCTTGTCTGTTTGGAGAACGTGTTCAGCTCTTGTTCCAGCCCCCAGTGAGACGTTCACTGGGTTCTGATTCTCGTCAGGATCCCCCAAATCCGGACCGTATATTCTGGCCATTTGTGTCTGATGACCATGGTTTGACAGTTCTTTGACAAATTCTTTGTCTCTGCTCGGCTGAAAGTTTCTGTGGACAGTCTTTTGTTCTTTGATGACAGTCCAGTGCACTGCCCTCTTTTTGGTGCCTTCATTGTTTTCAGTCGTTCCTTGCGTAAGCCCCTCAAAAGTTCTTTGAGCAAGGTTGCATATGAGTCCAGCCATGTTGTTGTTGTTCTCAGTGAAGTCACCATGAGCCAGTTCTGGACACACCTTGATATTAATTCTGATCCGATCTGATCAATAACCATAGTAGCTAAGATTCAAAAGTCAGATGCTGGACTCAAAAAAATTGAAAACGGAAAGCTGAGGGCGGAGGTATGGTGTAGGACGTGTTTCTCTGAGCTCCTACAGATCCTTTAAAATCCGTATAACAAACAGCTTTAACTACGTTAAAATCAGCTGAAGAACTGGAGAGTGTATCTTGGGTCATTAATAGCTGGACAATCCGAACAAAATTATCCTGAATGGCCGAAAAACTGCAAAAATATAGATACGGAAGCGAGGCTGCTGCAAAGCCGGCTAGGACTACGAGACAACGAGCAGCAGCTGACGCGGCCCCACCCTCAAACGCCGGGATTGAAGAACCAAATATGAGTATGGAAGAAATAAAAGAAGATATTTTATCGTCACTAAGAGGAGAAATTGCTCAAGTGATAAGAGACGAACTTAAAGCTGCATTAGCGGAAGATTTTCAAGCTTTAAGATCCGAACTGCAAGCTGTTCGCTCTGAAATTGTTAACAGCTCAAAGACTGTTCAAGCTGAAGTGGATATTATTAAGACAGATGTCCTGGATTTACAGGGAGGCCTGTCAAAGTGGTCAGACGACGTCACTTCGCTTCAGTCTACTGTAACAAGTTTACAGAAAGAAATGTTAACGCTCAAAAATAAATGTGAAGACCTAGAAGGGAGGATGAGAAGATCTAATATTCGGATAGTGGGCATTGAAGAACGCCCAGGCTCCAGCTCTCCTCAAGCTGTAGCTAAAATCATCAAAGAAGTGCTACAGTTGGATAAAGAAATAAAGGTGGACAGATCACACCGCACGCTTACCGGGAGTCGCACCGGGAATCGTGAGTCTCCAAGAGTCATCATCGCTAAACTTCATAATGACGGGGACGCAGCGGAGGTCCTGAGGACAGCCAGAGGCAAAGCTCCACTTCTCTACAACGGGAGCCGCGTCTCCTTCTTCCCCGACTACACGGCCAGCGTAGCCAAAGCCAGAGCTGCCTTCACGGAGGTGCGGAGAGCGCTACACGGAATTAAGGAGGTTCGTTATGGTCTACTTTACCCAGCCCGACTTCGGATTACATATCGTAATGAAGAAAAGGAGTTCTTGGATCCCAAAACAGCTATGGAATATGTCCAGAACAATATCATCCAAACAGAGACAGCTGAATAAGGTACGGAGCGCTCAGAGTCAGAGAACACTCTAAAAAAAAGAACACTCTAAAAAATATCTCGTTGGTTTTACTAACTCTTATACAGCTCCTTCTTATATACTCTGGCGTATGAGCAAATATGCTGTTTTATTTTGTTTCCCCGTTTCTTTTTTGTTCTTTGATTTGCAGGAGCTTGTGCAGAATATATTAATACTGTGATTTGAGTTTATTTTCCTCGCATATCTAAGCGCACGTATTGCACACTCATATTCAATCTTTGTTGTGCACTTTTGTGGCTTACTTTAGCTGCTGTGGACTACGTCCCAAATAATAAAGCATAGGTTGGTTTTGTTTAGATTTGATCCCTTGGTATCTTGGGGATCTTATGCAATTATTTTGTAAAAAAACTATTTCTTTCTTTCCTTTATTATTATTTTGTATTATTATTTGTTAATGGCTATATTTTTGAGACTAGAAGTGTTGGTTATAGTAGTTTAAATTTTGTTTTTCCCTTCTACGGTCAAATCTGTGCTCACTCTGTGCCCATTAGACTTCACACAGATAAGACGGTAATATGCATGAAGTTGTTGTTACCAGTCATGATAATTTTTGAGATGTTTAAATATAGTTTAAATAGAGAGAATGGGTGACCCACTTAAAATTGTAACTTATAATGTAAGAGGGCTCCATAATGTTGTCAAAAGAAAGAAAATATTGAACCAATTAAAACAAATTAATTGTCACATAGCTTTCTTGCAAGAAACCCATCTATCTGATACAGAGCATGAAAAATTAAAAAAATCTTGGGCAGATAAGGCTTTTTACTCATCCCACCGATCGGGGAAAAAAAAGGGTGTTGTCATACTTTTGCATCGGCAGATTAATTTCACACTAACGCGGCTACATAGAGATACAGAGGGAAGATACGTATTGGTTAATGGTATAATTGATGGTAGAGAAGTTTCGTTTGTTAATGCTTATGCACCCAATACGGATGCACCTGATTTCATAAAGTCATTGTTTAAGGTAATTATACAGTACAGCACTGGGCTGTTGTTACTGGGGGGGGACTTCAATTGTACCATGTCACAAATACTGGACAGGTTGCCTACACCAAAAACCCCACTCTCTAGGATGAGCAGGATGCTTAAACATCAGATTATAGAGGCAGGAATTGTAGATGTATGGAGAAGTAGGTTTCCCAGAACTAAAGACTTCACTTTCTACTCTAGTAGGCATGCTTCCTACTCCAGGATCGATTACTTTTTTACCCCAAAATTAGAAATGAATAGAATAGTAGAGATAGAAATTACCTATTACTATCTCTGATCATGCACCCGTCTTATTAAAATGGGATATAGGACATAGGCTAACATCTAAACAATGGAGGCTTAATACGTCACTGCTTAATGACAATACATTTGTTGCATTTATTGCAGATGAGCTCAAGATCTACCTAGAAACTAATATATCTACAGAAATAACACCTCTGATAATATGGGACTGCGCCAAAGCATTTCTGCGAGGCCGCAAAATTTCCTTCACGTCTGCAAGAAAAAAACAGAAGAATGCTAAACGAAAAGATTTGGAGGACAAAATCAAAGATTTAGAGGGTAAACATAAAAGACAGGCCTAAGCTAAAATAATGAAGGAATTAAATGCAGCCCGCAGACAATTAAATAGCCTATTATCAGATAAAGTAGAAGGCAACTTGAGGTTCACTAACCAAAAATATTATGAATATGGTGAAAAAGCTAGTAGGTTATTGGCATTTAGATTGAGGAAACAACAGTCCTCCAACTTGGTTCATAAAATAAAATTCCAAGAGAATATGGAGACCAAAACCGACAAAATTGCAGAGGCCTTTGCAAAATTCTATAAATCATTATATACCAATTTTGATACATGTAATAATGACCAAGAGATTATAGATTTTTTAAATAATATAAAACTGAATCACTTAACGGATGAAGCAGCTTTGAAATTAGATCAGCCGATTGAGGAGTGGGAGATCAAGCAGGTAATTAAATCACTTAAGAACAACAAAAGTCCAGGACCAGATGGATTTCCCAACGATTTCTATAAAACATTTATAGATCTCGTGGCTCCCTTGCTGTTAAAAGCATACCATTATGCTCTAAAATCCAAAACCTTGGCACCATCCTGGACAGATGCTACTATTGTTGTAATCCTCAAAGAGGGCAAGGATCCTACAGACTTACAATCCTATAGACCTATATCACTGCTGAACACAGACCTACGTATACTTACAGCAATTCTTGCAAGAAGACTTAACAAATTTATCACACAAATTATACATCCTGATCAGACAGGATTTATTGCAGGCAGATACTATACTGACAATCTAAGACGTTTATTAAATTTAATAACTATACAAAAAGAAAGGAAGGAGGATTCAGTAATTATATCGTTAGATGCTCAAAAGGCGTTTGACAGAGTGTCATGGAAATTTCTAATTCATAGTTTGAAAAGCTTTGGATTCGGACCACATTTTGTTGATTGGGTGCAAACACTTTACTCTTCTCCACAGGCAGCAGTCAAAGTTAATGGCTTTAGGTCCGATAGATTCCCACTAGAACGGGGGTGTAGACAGGGCTGCTCGCTTTCACCTCTTCTGTTTGCCATTAGTATTGAACCGTTAGCCCAAATCATTAGAGATGATTTTAATATTAAAGGGATAGAAATCAACAAAGATCTACACAAGATATCATTATATGCCGATGATGTATTACTGTACCTTACGGAACCCACATCAACAATTCCTTACCTAAAAGAGATCATCTATAAATATGGATTTTACTCAGGCTACAAAATTAATGTAGAAAAAACGGAAGCTATGGATGTAAATGGCACAATTTCAGAGGCTACAAAATTACAGTGTGGATTCAAATGGGCCAAGAACGGTATTAAATATCTGGGTATTCATATACCTCCTTCTCTAGATGACCTTTATGAGGTAAATTATAGCAAACTACTTCGAGCTATTAAAAATGATTTGGAGCGGTGGGATACACTTCCTATCTCTATGTTGGGCCGAGTTGAAAGTATACACATGAACGTTTTACCAAGACTACTCTATTTATTCCAGATGCTACCGGTGGAGATCCCCAAACCTACCTTTGACACCTTAGATAAAATGATAACTGGATTTATATGGCAAAAAAAGCGCCCAAGGATCAGATTAAAAACCCTACAGTTACCTAAATCTAAGGGGGGTCTCAAAATTCCTAACTTAAAATATTATTATTGGGCTGCACAACTTAAACCCTTAATAGTTTGGCTACAGAATAGTACAGGTTCTCGATGGATGGAAATAGAGGAAAGTATGTGCTCAGTACCACTGCAAGCACTACCTTTCTTAGATGCACCTGCAAAGAAAATTTCAATCTGGACTAACAACACTCTCAAAATCTGGAATAAAATACAATCAGGGTTTAAGTTATTAAAACAGATATCACTTCTATCAAATATAGGATTTATGAAGACGTTTACTCCAAATAATTTAGATTCTGGGTTTAAAAATTGGTCTAATTATGGACTAACATATATCCACCAATTAATTAGAGAGGGAAATTTTAAAACTTTTGAGCAGTTGAAGAGTGAATTTGGTCTCCCTAAGACGGACTTCTATAGATATTTACAACTTAGAACCTTTGTGATGTCACACAATAACTGGATCAATCTTCATGAACCTACACTCATAGAAAATTTCCTAGTGGACATACAAAAGGGAAAGGTAAATAAAAATAAAATAATTAGTAAAATATATGAAGTGTTTCTATCTATGAGTATGTCTGACACCACAAATATTAAGCAGAAATGGGAGACGGAGTTGCAGGAACAAATAAGGGGAGATACTTGGGAAGAAATATGCACTGAAGCACATCTAGCCACAAATTCTAATACATGGAGAGAATTCAAATGGAAAGTAATAATCCGCTTTTTTAGAACACCAGCAATAACAAGTAAAATGGCCCTAACAAATCCCAGCTCTTGCTGGAGAAATTGTGGGATGTTGAACGCAAATCATACACATATCTTTTGGTCTTGTCCTAAGCTAAATTTATTCTGGGAGCAGATTTTTGAAGCCCTCAAGGTAATCTTTAGGAAAAGTATTCCAAAATCTCCCATAGTGGCAATATTGGGAGAAATACCTGATGGAATACACAGGAAGGGTGAAAAATATCTCTTAAATATTTTGCTCACAGCAGCTTTGAAATGTATAACTATTAGATGGATGAAATTAGAGCCTCCTACATATAACATATGGATACAAAAAATCTGGGACATTTATTTGATGGAAGAAATCACATACTCACTAAGGCTTCAAAAACCAATTTTTAATATAAGATGGAGCCCTGTTTTACCATTACTGATTCAGTGACACAATTATAGGATCGCCTTCTTGTCTTTAGTGGTTTATGCTGTGATTTTTAGGATCTATCTGAAGTGTTATCATGCTTGGGAATGTGTGGAAGGTTTTACGTCGGAGGGGATTTTTTATTTTTTTCGGGTTTCTTTTTCTTTCTTTCTTTCTTTTTTTTTCTCTCTTATTTTTTTATTATATAATTTTTTTTATTGTTTTTTTATTTATTATGTTCATTCCGTTGATATTACTAATCATTGCTAGAATATAGCTTGTCTCATTTCTGTTCATCAAGTTATAATGTAAAAGATTTAAGTAAGTAGAGACAGAAAAATGTCATTGTTGTTAACTGCGTTGTTAAAAAATAAATAAAGATAAAGTTTTAAAAATAATAAGTCAGATGCTACATGTGTTTTGACAAAGGCCTATCTTAATGCATGTTTTACCATTATGTGTTCTGTAAGGATGAGGTGGGATTCATAAGACTCACTCTTGCCGTTCCACCAACACTGTCCAATGAGGCTATTTAAAAAATTAAAAAAAAAAAAATCATTAACAGACCAGGATCAAATTAATTTTCTGTTAACAAGCTTTATTATGGATCCTTCGACAGAGGCATCTTTTAATCTGATCTGCACAACAGATCCAAAACATTAGTTTACCTAAAAGTGAAATAATCAATTTACCCTGAAACCAAAAAATACTGTAGCCTACTTTTATTTTAGAAAATATAATTTACTGTTTTCTAAGACCCCCTTGCTAGTATACAGTCTATGATAATTAGCCAATTCCTTGAGCCATCTAAGATCTGCCCTCTTGTTGGATTTATTTATGTATAGTGTATATTTTCATGTTTAAACGGCACCGCGGGATGCCCTCCTAAATTGTCAATTTGAAATTGTTAAGCTCAGTGGCTCATTTATTTAAAGTAAAAATATGGGCTCGTTCATTTTGGCCTGTTGTTCCAGGTATATAACTATTAGTCGATTTTTAAAGTCCAATTCTCCACTTATTATAAATTGAGATTCAATTTATGTCCTCAATAGATTAAAATTAAAGGTGTATTTATTTAAGACCTGTCTGTGAGGGCTACTCCCTCTTTAGCACTTTGAGATTTTCATTAATGAAAAGTGCGTTATAAATTGAATTCATTATTATTATTATTATTATTTATTATTCTTCAAACCCCAATCTGTCCTCTTATTGCTTTTAATGTCCATAATTCATACAAGCCAATATCAAACTTAAGTTTCATTGTGCTACGTGTTAATACCTCCTAAGTGTGCATAGTTAATTAACTGTTTGTGTTGTACGTTTCAGGGGAGAGAGGTTGTCAGCCCCTCCTGTTCTCTTTTTTATTCATCTGACTCCAAACAGTTATTAAAATCTGTACCTGCATCCTTTTACTTTTATTAAATGTTTCAGAACGAATAACCCAACTGGATGACTAAATTAAATTACAAATAAAAGTGACACCGACCTGTGTTTGGTTTTTCTAGAAATTATTACGCTCCTGTCTGCAGTACCTTTTTTCATCCATCAGGGATCTCCATTATACTCAGGCTCAGTGTTGCCAGCTGTATGATAATTAGCGTATTTGTACGATAATTTTGCCCTCTGTACGATGTACGATCAATAATCCTGAAAAAGGCCAAAAATACAATAATTTGGCCATTCTGTGAAAGTGTAGTTGTGATCGGTTTCCATCAGCCTGTCGCAACTGTCTGTCTGAGTTTTTTGTGAACCCTGAAGGCATCTTGAAATTCCAGCTAATCGTGCTTTTCTAAATGTGACAGAAGACTTTCTGTAGAGCTCATTAGTTGCCACCAGACAATAATGCGTATTAATGTCTATGGTTCCCCCCAGTACTGACGCCACAAAGCTGTGAGTGCCTGTTAGAGGCTACAGTATTCAACAATAGACTGACTATAGAGCATACTTGTTATTTTGTTTATGATGGGTGTACGATAATCCTACATTTCTCACCTGGCCACACTACTCAGGTTGTATAGGAAACGACTGTGTCTTTTGCGTCCCCATAGTTGCCAAGTCCGCTTATTTCAAGCGGCAATGGGCTTGTTTTTCCCTGGAGTTGCTTTCAAATTTGATCAGTCGCTTGTAGCGGGTTTTTTGGGCTTCTCGCGGACATTGAGTTGCTTATTTGTGCTTGTTTTGAAGGAGCTGATCGCTTCTTTCGGTCTAGAGATCTGGCAACCCTACCTTCTGGTCAACGCTCACAAGACGTGTACATTCACTGGAACACAAAAGTACATCTTCCAAATTGGTAATCCACTTTCTCTGCTCCTTATATTGGGAAATACAAGTATGATGCGTTCGGTTCTACATCCTGACGTCCTATACACAAATTATAAGGACGACGTCTCGTGTACCACGCCGAACCTAATGGCTCGTTAGCTTTGCTGTTAGCCGCTAAGTTCGTCTACAAATACTAAATTTGGATTATTTAAAGTCGATATCGTTTCTCTACACGACGTCACTCTGTATGCTTTGTTAAGCGAATCCGATGTAAGCTGTCTACCGTTACAAAGTTATAAAATGTCCGCTGTTGGACAGCCTATGCTATGCTAACGGGAGGTCCCACTGCAATTTCCAAATTTCCCGTTTGTTTAAGTGTTATAACCTAAAATTATTGAGATAGAATGTCATAATCCTTTTTGATCAATCCTTCCAACCGTGAAGGTTCATTCGGCGCTAATCAATTTGTCTCGAACTGTCCGCAAATATTTTATTTGTTTATTCAAAAAACTGTACACGTCCTGAGGCCTTCTAGCCTGGTTAAAACCAGACCCTCGTTCAGAGCTGAAGTTCTAATTTTCATTTCACCCCACATTCATTCCGAATTGTGTAACAGCACCACTAATCACGCTGTAGAAAATTATTTATTCCTGTTAAAATGGAGAAGTGTAAACCGTTTTAATGTAATGTTTATTCTGTGTTTCAGGAAACCAGCACCAACTCCTGAGGAGGTGGAGACTACGTTTGTTACTCTATTAAACTGCTGTATCCAAATAAAACTTTGTTCTAACCTCAGCGCCTCAATGTTTGCATTATCTGCTACGTACAGTATATCTGTCGATACAGTGGTGATTATTTAATCCTCAGATAATTTGTGAAAAGTTTACTTTTCTTTTTTTTTTTCTTTTAAAGATATATATGGGAACAATCAAAGAACTTTTTCTCTTGGGTTAGATTTAAATAACAAGTAGGACAGTGCTTTTATTGAGGCAAGAAGAAAATGTTGTGATGGTATCAAATGTATTTAACTTAATAATTTCTGTATATAGCCTGTTTCAGCTTTTTCAGCTAACTCTACATTTTTTAATCCAACTTTTTCAGCCTAATTTAGCAAGACCATGCTCTTGTTTAGCTATTGTTCAGCTGGTTTTAGCCAATTAAAGCTTTGCTTATTTTCTACTTATTTCAGTTTTTTTTATTCCTGATTGTTTCAGATATTTTGGATTATGCTTCTTTGTTATTTCTGCTAGTTTCAGATTTCAGATTGCTTCTCATAAACATTAAATATACCATACTCACCAGCTGCAGTTTTTGCTTCTCCAACCTGTCTTTCTCTTTCCGGATTTTATGTATTTGTTCCCACATTAGGTTTATAGTGCTATTTAGTTCTGAATGCTGGCCTAGTTCTTTTAACCTTTATGTATTTGTTCCCACATTAGGTTTATAGTGCTATTTAGTTCTGAGTGCTGACCTAGTTCTTTTAACCTTTTTTTTTAAAGTAGTTTTTCTTGTTTTTTGTCCTGAACTGACAAAGACATTGCATTTTTTATGATTTTAATCTGCTCGGTCAATGTTTTAAGCAAGGTTTTCTCAAGTTTTTTGCTGAAACTCTCCTCCATGTCCCACACACACCAAGCCTATTAATCTTTATTGATACTGGAACAACCAGTGAGACCACAGTTATTCCCCGAAAGGAATGTCCTATAGCAATCTGAACGTTCCTCAGGGGCAAGCCAGATTACCAGGATTCTTTTACTGCAAATTCTCACACAGGAACTTTTTCTTGTAATTCATTCACGCAGTTGGCCTTATAGTTTTTGACAAAAGACAAACCTCAAACATGAAAGACAATGGACAGGCCAACTTTTGCACTTCATTCCCGCGATACTCTGACGCCAGAAAACTTCAGCAATGAAAAAAAAATTATTTTTTTTTAGAACCTTTTGAGTGTAAAATAAGATTGGTATGGTCGTGTGTTGACTCCTCACATTGTCAGGAACCCCACTATTTTAGAACATAAAAAAGATTTAGTATTCTGTGACTACTTTTATTTTGTTTTATTTTATTTAAATGGTCTAGGTTTGGAACTCTCTGACTATTTTATCAGCGCAGGTCAGCGTGTTTTCCTCAAACTCTCACTCAGTCCCACACTTTACTTATTTTATTTGTTTGTGGGTTTGATTTTTCAATACCTTTGTTTGTGGGTTTGATTTTTCAATACCTTTATTCCTAGTGTATTATAACGTATTTTACGCATGGTAATATACAATACACCACCTCACCAGATTCCGTCTCTACTTATCATGAATCAAATTATAAGTAGATTTAATTGACACTGTTTTATAGTTAGCCACAAAACCTAACGAGACAACAGTAAACTCAGTCTAGGGTTACAGGAGTGACGGCGAATATTTATTCTAAAACCCCACTCCCCCTCAACCAGAT
Organism: Garcialebias charrua; assembly: GCA_038048925.1. NCBI lineage: Eukaryota > Metazoa > Chordata > Actinopteri > Cyprinodontiformes > Rivulidae > Garcialebias > Garcialebias charrua. The sequence goes on from JBBPBX010080087.1 coordinate 12,101, forward strand.
GGACCCGTCAGACCACTGGGGGCGCGACCACTGCATTTTTACTCTGGAATCTGGAGTCTTGGCTGGAAACTTATAATTCTACTTTTAATTTTAACGTTCCTTTTTTCACACGTATTAACACTGGAGTCCAAACACATTGAGTAAAATTTGCCTATAAATGCCTAATTTCAGATTTTTTGTTGAAACAAGCAATCTGCTTACGTTTTATTGTTGTGTAGATCGGTCTATTGTCAGCATGTTGGACTCTCTTCCACCCCCTTTCTCGTCCTTGTAGAAACATCTCGGTGGAACCTCCAATTATTGCGGATTCAACCTTACTTTCCGCTCGAGTTGGTTTTTTGTTTCTCTTTGGATCGAATGCTGAAGTGAAAGACACGACAAATGCGCTCTTGAAAGTTCCAAAACCATTTTTAATTAATTGTAAATTTAAAAAGTCACAGAATACATTGTTCTATTTCAAAAAGCAATTATATTTGATTAAAATAAGTGGACAGAGAGAACGAGAGAGAGAGAGAGAGAGAGAGAGAAAGAAAGAGAGAAAAAGAGAGAGAAAACACATTGAAATGCGCATTTCAAGGAAGACACCATATACAACCTGATTAGTTGTTCTTCTCCTTGGGCTTGCCTACGTTGACTGACGTGGAGGAGGAGACTCATGTTTTATACTCTTGCAAGGAATTTCCTGCTCTCAACCAATGACAGAAGCCCTGCTTTGTTCTCTTGTAGGGTGCTTCCCCCCTGTTACGAATTCAAAATGTTGAAGGAAGTTCTGAAACGAATGTGCAAGTTTATGCAGGTTTATTGTACATAATAAGAATAAACCTTACAACAACAACAGACCTGACTCTGAGCACAGTCCACACACACATCTTCAAAGGCAGGGCCACGGTTATAAAACCCCGGATGTCGTCACCGCCTCCTGGAACCTGGAACCGCCTTGGACTGCTTCGGGACCGCCCTGGGACCACCTACACTACCACGTGACCCTCCTTTCTGCCAATAAACTATCTGCTTCAATGTAAACATCAAATGTTGGGTCTGTTGAATTGTGCAGGCGTGTAACTGTTCCCTAGTGAAAACAAAGCCCGAGAGAAAAACGTTCTGCCTTGTGTCACATTTCACATTATAAGGCAGAGTTAAGTGAATACAAATAATGGAACATAATGGGTGTAATGTAATACTGATAGAAATATATTTCAATTCCCCTTTTGACATGACAAACATCATGTCAACAAAATCCTATATGTTCTATGTGAGAATGCAATTAAAAACTGGATACACATTGGAAATCTCTAACATTCCCACCCACAGCAATATTACATCTAAGTTACCCACCCAGAATATAAAACACCTTATATAAAAATAATCATTAATACTACATGGTAATAACTAATAAAAGTAAAGGTAAGAAAGTACAAACAAAGAAAACAACCAACAACAAAGAACAAGAAGAAACAGAATAAGAACAAAACAAACAAATAAAGAATAAAACAGACAAAAACAAAGAATAAAACAAATGTAACAAACAAATAGAAACAAGACAAAACAAACAAAAACAATGAACAAGAATAAAACAGACAAAAACAAACAAGACAAAAAATAAAAACAAGTAAGATCTGTGCGGACTGTCCCTCACAAAACACGCCTCTACAGAGTATATGCAGGAATAATGAAGTTAAATTCAATACCTTTAAAAAAGTGTTCAAATAAAAAAACAACTGGACTATAATTTGACTTTATAAATGCAATACTTTCTCAAAAACCCTTAAATTTCCCAAAATTTGATTTATCAACTCTTAACAACTTCAAAACATTGCATATACTCTGCTCCAGTGTGTGTATTTCTGGTATGTGTTAACCTTAGCAAAGGATTAGGCCTCTTCATCTTCTTCATCATAGACACCTGTAAGGGGAAAAGCCCTACACTACTCTGTTAACTAATCCGATATCTGAGAAAAGCTCAACTGCTCTTATTCAGAGATGTCTGTGATAAGGGCTAAGACCACATTCAGGAAATTAACACTAAATCTATGATTAATCTGATCAGAACAGAAAACACAAAAATCCTTCCATAACCTGTCAAACTCAATTATCTTATTCACATCCATTTCCTATATATATATATATATATATATATATATTATATATATATATATATATATATATATATATATATTATTCTCTGTACCAGAATGTTCTACCACAAACATTTCCTATCAGTAAAATTCACCGCTAGGCTACTCTGATACTTCTTAACAAAGGTGCAGCTAAAATGTATCCTCTAAAACATTTCTAATTATCGTTCAAATCTAAGAATCAAAATTGATAAAACTAAATTATATCTATAGAAAAGTAGTGAAAACCCTGTACACCTTTCTCAAAAATCTATCAATACACAAAAATCTATCAACACACAACTATTGTACTGCACATTCACCAGGCACAAACACATATATATATAATCACATTAATCTGTCTGAAACATTCACATTCTGTCTGACTCATTCATCTCAACAACCTTCAATCCTTTCTGGACCTCCTGGATCAAACTCACAGTCATTCTTCACAGGCGTAAGAATAGCCATATGTAACTTCAACATATGGTGTAAACAACAATTGAGAGGTTTCAACAAATAGTGAGGAAATCTTGGCATATATTAGTGATTAGTTGGTTAGTTTGATGCGGCCGGGATGAGGATCAGTTCCTCCAAATCCGAGGCCATGGTCTTGAGCCGGAAAAGGGTAGCATGCCCTCTCCGGGTCGGGGAGGAGGTCCTGCCCCAAGTGGAGGAGTTTAAGTATCTCGGGATCTTGTTCACGAATGAGGGAAAACTGGAGCGTGAGATCGATAGGCGGATAGGTGCAGCGTCCGCAGTGAAGCGGGCTCTGTACCGGTCTGTCGTGGTGAAGAGAGAGCTGAGTCGAAAGGCAAAGCTCTCAATTTACCGATCGATCTACGTTCCCACCCTCATCTATGGTCATGAGCTTTGGGTTATGACCGAAAGAACAAGATCTCGGATACAAGCGGCTGAAATGAGTTTTCTCCGCAGGGTGGCTGGACTCTCCCTTAGAGATAGGGTGAGAAGCTCAGTCATCCGGGAGGGACTCGGAGTAGAGCCGCTGCTTCTCCACATCGAGAGGAGCCAGTTGAGGTGGCTCGGGCATCTGGTTAGGATGCCTCCTGGACGCCTCCCTGGTGAGGTGTTCCGGGCATGTCCCACCGGGAGGAGACCCAGAGGAAGACCCAGGACACGCTGGAGGGACTATGTTTCTCGGCTGGCCTGGGAACGCCTTGGGATTCCCCCGGAGGAGCTGCTCCAAGTGGCTGGGGAGAGGGAAGTCTGGGCCTCCCTACTTAGGCTGCTACCCCCGCGACCCGACCCCGGATAAGCAGAAGAAGATGGATGGATGGATGGATGGTTAGTTTGTTAATTAATCTGATTAGTTCTGCTCTGCTGCATGTTCCACGCCTTAACCTGTAAGATAAAAAAAATGGTGCAGGGAAATAGATCTTCCCATCATTGTTTACACTTCAACATTAAGCATTCATTCAACATTAATTAATCCGCTGAAAAGGGGAGTAATGTAAACCCAGTTATGGTAGGGTTTCTCTGCTTGTCCATCACAGCTGTGGAAACTGCTGTGTAAAGTAAAGTGCATTTCCCCTTTTCAGATATAAATTAGTCACAATCTTATTTTTCGTGTTCCTTCACGATCATCAGAAGTCCAGATTGGACCTATAAATGAAAAAAATAAGAAAAAGTCAGCACTAAATCTATATAAATTACCCCAAACGTTCAGATCAAGAGGTGGGTTCAACAGAATCTTGTTGAGCAACTACTATCCAACAACCTGTTTTTAGGCACTTATTAAACCAGTCTTTGTCAAAAAGACAATTTTACCTATGCAACCCATGGGATTGTCAAACTGACAAATTGAATTAGCATTTTTAAAGCCATTGGTATGTATATGAGGCCATTCCATTCTGTTGGCGTGGAGGAGGCCTTGGGGCATATTTATATATTCATTCATTCAACCTTTATTTAGTCAGGTAAATCTTATTGAGCCTATATATATATATATATATATATATATATATATATATATATATATATATATATATATATATATATGTATATATATATA
>JBBPBX010080088.1:0-16246 GCA_038048925.1 Garcialebias charrua
TTTTTGATTTGTATTCAGTAGGATATAATAGGATATAAAAGTAGGAGATGATAGGAAACTTTCATCTATCACCACACCAAATTTTAGCTCAACACCAGGGTATCTCTAAAATTTGACAATTTATAGTGTCCTTCCTTTTTAGCTCAGGTGGCCATCTTGGATTTTTGACTTGCATTAGGAATGCATGCAAACTCGCTCTCTGCTATGACCACAGCAAAATTCAGCTCAATATCTCAAAGAATAATAATAATAATAATCATCATTTTATTTAAAAGCGCCTTTCAGGACACCCAAGGACACTTAACAAACCAACACAGTGTAATACAGAGCAAACATTATCATCGACAAATTGAAATATAAAATACATAAAGGATATAAAATGGAAGATAAAAATACATTTAGTAAAGTTAGTGATAAGCTAGTCTAAAGAGATGTGTTTTCAGGGCAGTCTTGAACAGAGAAAGGGAGGTGGTGTTTCGAAGGTCTGGCGGTAGAGCGTTCCAGAGGTGAGGGGCAGAGCAGGTGAAGGCCCTGCTCCCCATGGTGGAGAGGCGGGCAGAGGGTACATGGAGATGTAGCGAAGAGGAGGATCTGAGAGAGCGTGATGGGATGGAGATTTGTAGGAGGTCAGATAGATAAGGAGGGGCAAGGTTGTGGATAGATTTGAACGTGAGGAGTAGAATTTTGAAGATGATGCGTGATTTAACCGGGAGCCAGTGGAGCTGCTGCAGGACAGGAGTGATGTGATCATAGTAGGAGGTTTGAGTGATGACACGGGCAGCTGAGTTCTGGACCATCTGTAACTTGTGGAGAGATTTGTTGGGGAGGCCGTAGAGAAGGGAGTTGCAGTAATCGATACGGGAAGTCACAAGACTGTGCACCAGGATGGCTGTGGAGCGGGGTGTGAGAGAAGGACGGAGACGGTTAATATTACGGAGGTGGAAATAGGCAGACCGAGTAATATTGTTGATGTGTGAAGTGAAGGAAAGAGTGGTGTCGAGGATGACACCGAGGCTCTTGACCTGAGGGGAGGGGGATAGCAGAGAGTTGTTAAGGGGGACGAGAAGATGTTCTGATTTTGAAATAGAGTTTTTGGTACCGACGAGAATGACTTCTGTTTTGTTGCTGTTTAGTTGAAGGAAATTGTTAGAAAACCAGTGATTTAGCTCGTTGAGACAGTCGGTGAGGATGGAGGGAGGGTGGGTGGAGTTAGGTTTTGATGACAAGTAGAGCTGCGTGTCATCAGCATAGCAGTGGAAATGGACGCCGTGTTTGCGGAAGATGTGGCCTAGAGGAAGGAGGTAAATGATGAAGAGGAGGGGTCCGAGGACAGAGCCTTGGGGGACACCCGTGGAGACAGGGGAAGACTGGGAACGGAAGGATTTAAGCTGAATGAATTGAGTGCGGTCAGAGAGATAGGAGGTGAACCAGTCTAACGGGGTACCTGAGATGCCAATGGAGGTTAGTCTGTTGAGGAGGATAGAATGACAGATGGTGTCGAAGGCAGAGCTTAGATCAAGAAGAATGAGGATGGACAGAAGACCAGAGTCAGCAGCAAGAAGGAGGTCGTTAGTAATTTTTACTAGGGCTGTTTCGGTGCTATGGTGGGGGCGAAATCCAGATTGAAACTCTTCATAAATGTTGTTGTTGGACAGGTGAGAGTGAAGTTGACTAGCAACAGTTTTTTCAAGGATCTTGGAGATGAAGGGCAGATTGGAGATCGGACGAAGATTACTGAAGTTGGTGAAGTCAAGACCTGGTTTCTTGATGATGGGGGTGATGGCAGCAGATTTGAAGGCTGTGGGGACAATGCCAGAGGTCAGGGAGGAGTGGATGATATTAGTGATGATAGGGAGCAGAATGACTGAGTTATAGCAGAAGCTGTTGAGTTCCAAGTGCTTTAAATAAGAAAAATTGCCTCTTTGCAAATTACATCAACCATGGTAACTCGAAACGGTGCAGAGCCAGTCGTTTTGATATAACATTTGTGGGGGTACACTTTGTGGTTCGGGCTGTGTTACAGTTGACGTAAGAGTAAGATATAAAGTTAAGAAACCCTTTTGTTAGGTAGATAATAATAGGTGCTGCCTCAGTCCCCAATTATAATCTCAAATTCAGCACCAGCTTTCAGTCCAAACTCCTTTAAAATTACATTTCTAACGTTAAACTGCTTTTCTGGTTACACTTCATGTAGCGTCTTCATTTACATGGATCATTTGGAGAAGAAAATAGTTTGTGTTAAAGAAGCGGCACAGTCGTTTCCTTTAATCTTGAATGTTTTATTTCTGTACACTTGACACCCTGAAAAGTTTCTGCAAATGAAGTTGGGTAAAATAAACACAAAATGTCAACTTTAGTTTTGTTGAGACCTTTTTCCTCCTCTGCCTGCTGTCATCAGGGATTTCCACTTTTCCCCTTTTTTTAAGCTTTAAGAAAATGTAACTTTATTCCTGCATTGTTTGTCAGAACCCCCCATCACTGAACTAGTTTAACAATTTTCTCAGGTGAAGTCCTCCAGTTCAAGCTACACTTTCCTAATTAAGACTCCTCCTATTTGCTCATATTGAGTCTCTTCTGCAGCTTCCTGCAACTGCCAGGGTCTAGTTTTGTTGCTCGTGTTTCCCCTGTGCCATTACTTCACATCTCAGTTTAGTTTCCAGCCTGACACGACCACTCACCAGTCACCTCCTCCATGTCAGGATTCAGCTCAGATGTTTCCCATCACCCCTGTTCCATAGATTCAGTCTGTTCTCTTCTATAGCAGCGTTTTCACGTCACATCAGTTTTCCTGGTGTTTCCTCGAGGCTCCTCCTTGTGCCGTGATAGATTTTTATTTGCTTCCACAACAGCCCTTTTTTAAAATATATAATTAGATTTTTAAGCTTTTAAATCCAGTTTGCATCGTTGCATATGAAATTTCCTGCAAATCGTGACGTTTGAGCTTCATTACAAAGAATTGGCAAAAAATTCAGTTTAGTTGTGAAGACGACCAAAAGACCTGCAGCTAATTTTACTGACAGGTGGTTCTATGTTGACTTGTGTGGCTGACTAGAGACTGCCACATTTTATAGATATTTATTTGAAAACCACATCAAAATCAGGCTCTACTTCGTGCTGGTTTGTTATACAATTATATTCAGTTTATTTATATAGTGACAAGTTGTCTCTGGGCACTGTACAAAAACATTCACATTAAAAAAAAAAGATTACCGGTAATAAAAAGTTTATTAAGGAAGCCAGCAGATTGCGTTGAATCACTGCATCGCAGTCTCCCATCCTGAGCAAGCACAAAGGAGACAGTGGAAAGGAAAAAAACTATTTTACCAGGAAGCAACCTCCAGCAGAACCAGGCTCAGGACGGCCATCTTTGTCGGCCGGCAGTAAGACCCTTGGAAGTGTAACAAAATAAAGAAAAACTCAAGGAGTATGAATGCTTTTTATTCAACACAGTACTTACTGGAAGTATTTCAGTCAGGTCTTAATTGGTCAGTCGATCAATGCTGGAGCGCAAATAGTGGGCAGGCCAAATGGGGAGTGTCCTCCCCCAGAAATTTTTGAATGAAGTAGATGTGATTTCCTGCATTTTGCTGTATTTTAATGGGTTGTTAAACATCCATGTTTACATACATTTGTCAACACTCCGCTTCTGTCAAGCATCCTCACCTCCTCACCCTTACTTGACGGTTCTGAGCCCGACGTGTCCCTGCTCGTTGCTGTCTGACGCCACAAGTGAACCTCCAGGTGCCTGCCTGTAGGCGCCTGCCTAGAGTTGCATTCGGGCCTAATAAATCCAGCCCAGACTGGCCCTAATCTGGGTTTGTCCAGGCCAGGTTTCGGGTTAGAAATGACGGCTCCTCTTCTTTCTCTGTATGACTGCCTGGTTAGCTCGACACTCACCCCACCACTCTTTTAAGGGCAAAGATTTTTTTAAGGGTAGACATGGAAATAGGGGTGCAGGAAAAAAAACAGATTTTTTTAAAAGAATCTAGATTCTTAGTCCTGGCGATTCGGAATTGATTCTAAAAGCCCCAAAATCGATATTTTTTTTAAAATTCATTTTACATTAAAACCCAAAAGATAAAGAAAATAATGCCCAGTGCTGGGCAGCGCTAATCCAAAAATTAGTTCCGCTATTTCTAAAGCACTTATTGATTTATTTAGGTCCACAATTTCAAAAGCACTTATGTATTACCAATGCTAGCGGACGCTAATGCTAACACGCTAACCACCATTTTGAAGAGGGCAACTGGCGAAATAATTTTTTTAATCCAGCATATTTGACCATTTGAACCAGTTAAAGCTGCAGTCTGTAACTTTTCTAACAATATATTTTTAACATATTTCTTCACTCTGTCACTAGATTGATGTTAGAGAGGTAATCTCTGAAAAAAACTAAAAAAAATATTGTCCCCTTGCTTCTCCAGGTGGTAAATAAGCATTTCTAAAAAGAAAAAGTGACCCGCCATTTTCCAGCCAATAAAAACAAAGTTTGTAACCAGCCAATAAAAACCGAGCTTGAATTTGAATCAGCCAATAAAAACAGAGCTTGAATTTGAATTTCAACAGACCACAAGGGGGCAGAGCCATATATGGCTCTGAGGGGGAGGGATCAGAATGCTTTGCTTGTTGAAATTTTTTCTAAGTGCTGATGTTCTACAGAAACTGCAGACTTCACCTTTAAGCTCAGAAAAACCTTATGCTATAAAGGTTTTTCTGAGCTTAACCGGTTCAAATGGTCAAAAAAAAAAAAAAAAAATTTTGCCAGTTGCCATTTTGAAGAGGACAAATGGCGAAATAATTTTTTTAATCCAGCAGATTTGACCATTTGAACCGGTTAAGCTCAGAAAAACCTTGTGCTATAAAGTCAGATAAGAAATATATTTTTTCTCAGCAAAGAAATAATTGTTTTTACCGTGTTTTCATGGAAAGTCCTTATCTTCTGTGGCCGTCGCGGCCGCCATTTTGAAGAGGGCAGTGGCGAAATACTTTTAAAAATCCAGACGCGTCGCGTAGGCCGCTGAGAAACATCCATAAGTTCACCCTCCATGTTAAAAACTCTTCGTCTGACTCTTCGAAAACAAGCAATAAGGCTGCAGAGTAACACACTGGCTGCTAACTGAGAGCGCTCGCTCTAGTAAAGAGACTGAGGGGACGCTTTTTTGTCACGGACCACATCCGGCGCTGACAGGATATGGTCTGTTAGCAGTCGTCCGGGCCTGTAAATAAGTATTTTCGGTTTTACTGATAGTTATTAGCGGTACTGCATTTTAAATAAAAATAGCGCAAATCCGCATATGAATTATAAAAGTTAGTTAATCCGCTGTAAAGCTAACGGATTATTTAGCTACGCTATAAGCGGATTAGCGCTCCCTAGCGGTCGGAGGCCCACCACTGATAAAGCCATATAGTATATGAAAGAATACATAAAATGAAAGGTGGGAGAAAGAAGAAGAAATCTTGTATTATCTGCCCCTTTTTTCAAAAACAAAACAAGTTCAAACAATCAATTCAAACAATAATCTTCTATACATAGTTCCCATGTGACGTAACATCTGTGGAATTTCCGGGTTGACCCTCATGCATGGAGGCGGAACGCTACGAGAGCAGCAGTCATCGCAGTCTACTGGCTGTGTATTTTTCACGTTTTTTTTTTTTATTTCTAATTAATTGCAATGGTTACTTTGTGTTGGGTCAGTGGGTGTTCCAGTCGGGTAGACGTTTGAGCAGAGCGCAGGTTTCACTTAATCCCAAAAATAAGTAAACGTGAAGGATTTATCTCATCAGAGGAGCTCACAGCAGCCCCTCCTCTGTCTTGAGTCTGCTCGGATCTGCTCTGAAGACGTCGCACTTTTGTCCGGTAAACAAAATCCATCCATCCATCCATTTTCTTCCGGTCGGGTTGCGGGGGTAGCAGCCTAAGTAGGGAGGCCCAGACTTCCCTCTCCCCAGCCACTTGGAGCAGCTCCTCTGGGGGAATCCCAAGGCGTTCCCAGGCCAGCCGAGAAACATAGTCCCTCCAGCGTGTCCTGGGTCTTCCTCTGGGTCTCCTCCCGGTGGGACATGCCCGGAACACCTCACCAGGGAGGCGTCCAGGAGGCATCCTAACCAGATGCCCGAGCCACCTCAACTGGCTCCTCTCGATGTGGAGAAGCAGCGGCTCTACTCCGAGTCCCTCCCGGATGACTGAGCTTCTCACCCTATCTCTAAGGGAGAGTCCAGACACCCTGCGGAGAAAACTCATTTCAGCCGCTTAAACAAAATATTCTACATAAATCATTTTGTGAAACAATGTCAGAACAATGTTAGAGTACAACTGTCTGTGTTGGAGCTGTTTTTTTCTTCTTCATGATTTAGCACCGTGTACTGCTGTGGTTAGCTTAGCATGTCGCTAACGCGACATGCTAACTTCCAACACGGTAACACTTAAAGTGCTGGTCCTGGTCCGTGTTGAGCCTGGACTGTTTGTTGGCTGTGTGTTATTTTAGTTAAACCTTTATTTAGCTGGTTGGATATGATTGAGACAGTTTACACATCTTTTTTGGATTTAATGCTGTGAAGCTCCTTGTTGTGCACTCCTCGTAGTAATTAAATAATTAATGATATCAGAGTAACTTATTGGTGACAAGTTGTCCGCTTCGTCTGCCATGATTTCTTTCTCCAACTCATTCAACTCCGACCACTGCCATTTTGCTCTTGTGCCTTGGTCAATCTAGTACTGTATTTAGTTGTGGTAGCTCGAGTCTGTTCATCCGCCATTTCTGCCTTTACGGGTGGCGAAAAACCCGGTATTGCGCAATACTCGTCACGTGTGTGGGAACTATGTACTGTATAAGTAACAGAGCAAAAAGCTAACCTAATACTGGTTGCTGGTGAAGATTCTCAGTCGTCCAGGACATGATGAAATCAAAAATACTAATACTGGTTATTTAAGTTACAGAATTTAATGCATTCCTGTATTATTTGTTCCTATTTTTGGTATAAATATCAAACGATGCAAAAAATTGATACAATAAGGAACCTAAAATTATTGTTTTAAATAAATGTTCTATTTGTTTACATTGTTGTTTAATGTTTTCAGTTTAAAATTATTGTTTTAAATAAATGTTCCATTTGTTTACATTGTTGTTTATTCTTTTCAGCTTGTCAGTTACAAAACTGAAACTAAATTTATGACCATTTTAATAGAAAAATCGTTTCTAAATCAAAAATCGTTTCTGAATCGAAAAATCGAATTTGAATAGAATCGTGACACCAAAAATCGGAATTGAATTTATTCTCCAGACACCGAGAGATTTGCACCCCTACATGGAAATGCTACGGGCAGCTTGTACGTGATATTAAGAAGCTTGTAAGTGGATGTTGTGTTTAAAATGAGTGTTTAGGTGATTATTCAGTTTTTTTTAATCCAATACAAGTTTTTTTCATTCAAGGCAGTCGTATTTGTTCATAGCTTTATTATTAGTAAGCCTGAGTTACCGGATCCAAACAGTTACCGAAACGCACCCTTTCAAAATAAGAGAACTCCCGGATCCTGTTCCGGTAGAAAACGGCTCAAATTAAGCATTGATTTCAGTTTAGTTTAGTGGAATGTGGGCAAATGTAGGGGGGAAAAATACATTTTTAGTTGTGGTTACAAATCGGCTTTAATCCAATCTTTTTTTGTCTGTGTGTGTCTAAAATGGTGAAAAAGCGCTATTGGAATAAATATTATTTTCTCATTTTATTGTTTATTTTATGATTATAACAAAGAAGAACGTGACAAAAATACTCATAGATTTTTGGTTCCTTTTAGTTTGAAAGATTAAAAGACGTAATAAGAAAATTGAATTTTTTTTTCTGACAAATAAGTTACTCATTTATGACCGTTAAAGACGGGGTGGTCAGTCTATTAAAGATTAAGCAATTTATTGTCACATATTATTTTACATTTAAAGTTAACATATTAGTTCAGTCATCTCCATCTTTATGTTTTAATTATTTGTAGAAATTTAGTCAACATTATCATGAACAGTTAACAGTTTTCTTACACTAATCACACACTAATCACACTAAACTAGTATAAGTTTACTTAGTTTACTTAGTTTCTGCTCAAACTTTAATGTCTTGGTCTCGGTGGTGTTTTCAACCTGCAGGAGCGTGCACGTAAAGAATCAGTCCCGAAATGATCGGACAGTTTGTCACTCAGACCTTTATTCTTTCACGACTGTTATCAAGTATTGTTAACCGCAGCGCTGTGGTACAACCAGAAATCATGTGCCAGTTCCCCATGTTCACCAGGAAAAGCACAAACAAAATGGAAGAAGTTATCAAAATAACAAAAAAAACTAACAATACAAACAAGTTTAATCTTTAAAGTACATTAAAATTCTGCATAAATTAGAGACCTGAAGAACAATATTAGAGAGAGGTAATATAAGACTGTACATGACAATACATTTGCAATACATTACAATATTTATTAAAATAAAAAAGCAAAATAGCACCATGAGATGAAATAAATTCCACACAAAAAAAAAAAGAAATAAAGCTGTAACAGTAAATACTGCATTTTGTAATGTGAGTAAAAGGACGTGAAGTCCGTACAAAGTCGTGGATGTAATGTTGGTTTATTGACAGTTGTGAGGTGATGCATTTTAAAAGTTGTTTTCACGTCTTTAATCTTAACCGTGTTTATAACTTAAGGTGGTTTAAAATTTCAGAATAAACATGGACAGCATCAAAGCTTGTCTATGTTTTTATCACAAATCATGGTGACGGGATGCTTCGGACTGTGTTTAGCTTTTTGGTCTCTTTCGACATTTTGTTCCCCTCTTTGGTTTTCAAAGAACCATTGGTCACAAATACCCTCCCCCCACCCCCACTTCCCCCAACAACTCCCCCTTCTTCCACCTTCTACCCCTCATCTCTCTCTTTAATAGCATGTCATCGTCTTCCACCCTCCTGCCTCTGACTTGTCAGGTGGAGGTGAAGAGTTGTACAGTTCTTAAATCTGGGTGTTCACTGTTTCACAGGAAGTTGTTGGAAATCTGACGTTGATGGTCGAACAAGTCCTCCACTTCAGCGCTGTAACCATCACCTGATGATCAAAACGCACAAATGAGAAATGAATAAACGCACAACAAAGAAACGAGCGCCACCAGTGAGGCGAAGGGATTCATGTGCAGCGGTTCAGTGTGTTTTACCTGCGTGGCAGCCGAAGAGGAAAACTCGTGCTCCGTCGTATTTGCACCGACAGCGCATCACATTGTTCTGGAAATCTGACTCGGCCATGTCTAAGGAAGGGTTGACCTCCACCTGTTTAGGAGAAGAGACCAATAATCAGGGTCGTCTAACTCGGTTACAAAAGGAAGCCAAAATAAAAAAACACATTAAGATATCTGACATCTTTTCTTGGTCACGGGTTCCTCAAGCGTTTAGTCTGTCTTGTTTTATGTTCTCTGTCACCTTTCCCACATCAACATAAAAGATTATGGAAAAGTTCAAACAAATTTTTCTTGCCTTCAAAGTTGGCAGACTGTCACGAGAAGTCCTGGACTAAATAAAGTACGCTCCGTTTTTGAAGAAAAAAGAGAAGCAACAAAAAATTTCACTTTTAAAATATAAATTTGGAATTCAGATAAGATGTTAAGAAGGGCCCTATTTGGTCCTCGGGCCTTGAGTTGATTACGTGCTCTAGTCTATCAAGGTTGAGTCGGGTCCTCTGGATGGATTCTTCCAGTGGTGTAGTCTATGTGATATGTAGGTATACAGAGTATATCCACTAGAAAATCTTGGGAATTTCAGTATACCCATTTAAAAGTGCCCAATGACACAAGCCCATGCCATGTATCATTGGCAGTGATACTTGATGGGCTCGTGTCAATGTCAACACATTTGGAATATTTTATAGGCACATTGAGTTGGTTCAACCTGATTTTTGTATAATTAATACTTCTGTACTTACTACTTAACACTTGAGCGGGTTTTGCTTTAATACTATTTTATAAATTCCATGTTTTTAATACAAAGCCAACTGTTGTACAAAGTTTGTTGTACATTTAGTCAAATAAAAGCATTGGAGAAATTTTAAAAAGTTCAATGTGCATAAAAATGTAAATAAATTAACAATTACATTGTACTAACCAGTGTACTTTGGTTTCTAAGCACAGTATACCCACTACAAAAATGTAGACTACACCACTGGATTCTTCTTTGTTGAAACATTTGTCTTTTATCCAAAAGACTTCTTCAGTCTGAGGACCGACAACAACCTCAGTCATAAATAGCACTCTCATAGTGGATCAACCAGTTTCTTGGTGACATCCAGAACTAGTTCACTGGCAAAAGTAGGAGCATCAGCCTAATGACCTGATGACTACTTGCTATTCACAGAGGGCTGAGTGATACTAGCAATAACAGCATAGTAAGAAGGGGACAGTTGAACATGGAGGCCTCCACCCTTGTTAATGATGGATGGGTTCTTTTCACAAATGTCTTCCTTCACTCCTCTCTCAAACTATCAAGGATATAAATATCTTCATCCCTGAATGAGTGACTGCTGGCCTGGAGATTAGTGTAGACCACAGAGATGATGATCTCCTGTGCCGGGCCATCATTTTCACCAGTGGCTATTTAGTTTCCCCGATGTAAGACTGATCACCTTCCTGTAATGGAACAGCATACACAATATTACTCTGTTTGTGCCGGGGGACTGGATCTTTGGGATGAACCAGTCTTTGCCTAATGGTATTTTGGGGTTTAAAAGCCACTGGGACGTTATATTTGGGAAATAAATGTCTCAATTTCTCTGAAACTCCCGCAACATACGGAATGACCACTGGTCTGGGTCTGGGTTCCTCCTTTTCACCTGATGGCTGGCTTTAGTCCTGTTTGGGTTTCTTCTCTGCTTTCAAGAAGGCCCAGTTAGGATATCCACATTGCTCTGTCTTGTGTGGGATTTCTCCTTCTGCCTGGCTCCTGAGTTAGTGGGGACGCTGTTTGCTCTGTGGTACAGAGTCCTGATGACTCTTGCGAAGATGCTGCTTCTAAATATGCTCGCTTGCAGATCCTCAGACTGAATAAGGATAAAAGACAAAATGTTTAAACGAAGAAGAACCCGCCCAGAGGAGTTGACTCAACCTTGCTAGAGTTATCTACCTGGATTATTGAGCATGCATCAGGACAAGTGAGAAATAATCATTGAGCATGCATCAGGACAAGTGAGAAATAATCATTGAGCATGCATCAGGACAAGTGAGAAATAATCACAGTCTTTTTTTAGATGCTTACGAGACAACGGCCCGTCGCTGACCGAGAACCCGCAGGATTATTGCGTTCTGCTGTTCTATACGATGTATAAACTTAAACGAGGCATATCATCACTTTCCACTGTTATCTCTGGGCAGAAAGTGGGGGAGCAGAAACGTCGATGACAGTTTTAGGTTTGCAGCCTGTCATTAGTCTGCAGTCATGTTTGGTTGCCATGGTTTGTTGTTTTCCACTCCCGTCTGTCTGCCTCCCATATATATATATATAAGAAAAGCACACAAATGAATTTTCCTGATGCACACATCAAACAGATAACCTGACCTCATGTTCATTAAAGCAATCCAGCTGCTATTTTTAACGTCTGGTTCCGTTTATACTCAACTGAAAGTTCAGCGTAAAAAAAAAAACATGATTTTTAGACTTAATTTAGTAACTGTGAAAACATGCTTTGTTACCATTTCAAGTTGCAAGTGATCTGAGTTTGAACTTTACAGTTTTGGTGTAAAACGTATTAACTTGGTGGCAGTTGATGACCTCTTAAAAGCTCTTGTGATCATGTGAAACAAAGAGCCCACAACCCGTTTTACAGAACAATGAAACAGCTGTCCCTGTCGTGTAAAACTGAGGTTACGCTGCTGATTTCGACATGCAACCAGGAGCAATCGAGATGAGGTGGCCGTGACTCAGCTGTAAGTGGCTGCCCACCCTGCGACGCCTGAGACAAACACCCAGCTGCGTGAAAGACGAGGAAGGCTCTACGCCCTTGCGCTTCGAGAAATTTGCGAGGCGCTCATCTGCAGCTCCCACCGCAGCCACAAGCACGGTCCTGCGGCCTCACTGCAGCTCCGCTTTACAACACGCATGTCACATGCGGGCTCGTCCCTCTTCTGTGCAGAAGTCCACGTACGCAGGCGAACATAAACGTTCTGACTGCGATGTAAACACTTGTAAAATTATGAGAAACTGCCATTGCGCTACTGCCACTGGGGCTGTCAGAGATAAATGGACCAAATGATAGGCAGAGGACGCCTGAGCTGGTCACCACAGCAGAGAGGACTCAAACCTGCACAAATATAAAGTGCTGACTAAGGTTTTCCAGATTCCTGCTGAGAGGGTGGACTAAATGCAGGTCTGCTTTCTATATAAATCCAGTCTAAGTTTACTTTCCCTAAACACACACACACACACACTTAAAACTACACACGTACTGCACACCTGAGTGGCTGGAAACCCAGCCAGGAGCCATTTAGCAGAAATTACAGTCTTTTATCGCAGCTTTTATCTCAGCTGAAGTGAATTTAGGTGTTGAAACACAAACGTCTGAGTTTCGTGTTATTTTCTGTACTTTTGGCTCGTACCCAAGAAGTTGCTGCAGAGTGTTTAAGCTATTCCACCATGAGGATTATTTACCATTTAGTTAGCGGAATATTCTAAAGTCTCAGGGAAGAATGAAGGTCTTAGCATTTGATAATTTCTTGAAGATGGGTGCATATCGCCCACCGCCTTTCATGCCAGAGTTTTAGACTGAGATTGTCTTGTCGTGGCAAAGTTGTTGTCATTTTGGTTGAAAATAACTGAAAATAACGTTATTCAATTCAAAAATACTTTATTAATACCAAAGGGAAGTAAAATGTTGTTACTCATTATCCTCATTTCATTAAGATGTTATAGATGGTTGTAGGCAGGAAGGATCTCTTGTAAAGGTTCGTCTCGCAACGGATCAGAAGAAAATGGCCACAGATGCCGTCCGATCTGTCTACCCAGACTCAGCTGGTCTTTCGGTTCCTTCGGGCGGCAGTACTGCCTGAATGCCGGGCTGAACTCCTCCCAAAGCGATGGCCACTCCTCCCAGCAGCCTGCCGAGCTCCTGGTCGCTGCAGGTGCCGGGGGACGAGCCTGTCCTTCTGCTGTCACCAGTCGTGTTTCCTGTTAGTTCCAGGATCTCAGTGTTCAGGCGCTTGAGCACAGCCGGCAAGGAGACGGGAATGCATCCATGGCACCTCCTTTTCAAATCATCTTATGTGTGATTTCATGCGATATCTCCATATGTAGGTTAAAAGTCCGTGTTGTGAACGACTCGGCTCGATATTTAAAGATCTGACTACGTTCTAACCATTCTTGTGTTGGCTAATGTCGATTAGCTTTAGCAGTCATCTTGAATTTGATTGACTTCAAAGTTTAATCAGTTGTAGATGTATGACCAATGATTACTTTATGATTTTCATTTAAATCCATCCATTGGTTCATGGCAATGTTAGCTAACAGCCAAACAGGATTGGCTCCAACAATAGCTATAACTCAGTCATTTAGCTAAAATTGGCTGTGGTTGTAGTCATTCACATGTAATTTGAGCTAGATATCTGCTTAACTGACTGAGTCAGAGCCATTTTGGGTCTTTTTCTTGCTAATTGGCATTGGCAGCTATCTTAAATGGGGTTATATCCAATGATTAGGTTCGATACGCTTCATTAAAATCTGTCCGGTGTTTCTTGGGATGATTTTTTAACAAACGCATGAAAAAATGTACAGATGAGCTAAAATTGTCTTTGCCTTTCAGTGGCAGGTGATGATTGGATGTTTTGTGTGTGCTGGACTCGCCTGAAAGATGTATTCACCAGGTCGCACGTCTGTGATGTCGACCCACTGACAGTCAATGTCGTGTCGGTACGTGTCCCAGCAGCCGACAGAGATGCCCTGATCTCCCATGTTGTAGCAGGAGAATCGTTTCTGGAGGCCTGGAAGAACGGAAGGTTTGGAAACGTCGGATTTGAATATTTAACAGATAAAAACTTCAACAACTGATGTTTCTCCATGTCTGAATGAAACCAGAAAAGGCACTGTAATGCCACTTTAATAGAGATTTGTCACTTTATTAGTGCTGCTGATTATCCGTGCTGCTGATTTTTTTGCCTTAAGGTACTGTATTCATACCTCTCTGCTCCTAACAGACTCATGTTCAGGCTGCTGTTTAATACACTGTATCATGTTACATTATTATTATAGTTCCCCTCTCTGCAGCAGACAGCAGTTAGAATGATCTCCTTTTGGAGAAATAGGGAGAAATTCTTATGTGGAAATCAAGCCAGCGGCTAGTAGAACTGGGACAACATCCAGAATAGATTGATGCCATCTAAAATATCAACCTGAAAATATAAATACAATTCAAATACCGTAAACACCGGTGTATAATACGCTCCGGTGTATAATACGCTTTGGCCAATATTTGGAAATAAATCAGAAAAATCGGTAGATAATACGCTTCGGTGTATAATACGCGCTGCCGTGACAGTCTTTTTTATGGCCACTAGATGGCGCCAGGATACGCCTCCAGGTACAGTCTGCAGGTAAACAGACTACAGGGTGCATTAGCGCCCATAGCGGCCGAAACTGGTACTGCACCATTTTTAGGCCAAAATGAAAAACAGCGAATCAGAGCCAAAAATGGGTCTAAAAATATGGGAAAAAATCTGTAGATAATACGCTTCGGTGTATAATACGCAGGACATTCAAATGAGCAATAAAAGTGCGTATTATACATCAGTGTTTACGGTAAGTGTATTTTTGCAAACTTTTACACTGCATTGCTTTTCCATCTGCTGGTTATTTATAAATGCATTTATAGTTGTTTACACTGCAGACCAGCCATGCTGGAATGGTCCATAACTTTCTTGTACAAAAGTGATGTTGAGTAAAAATCCACAAGCTGGTTTCCACTTGAACCTCCACGACATATTTGAGGTTTGAATTGTTTTCACAGTGAAAATCTGCTGTTGAACAGTAGCCGTTAGCTTGACTCCTGCATGAAAACTTCTCCCTGGTTTTTCAAAATAAGAGCATTCTGACTGCTATCTACTGCAGGTAGGACACTGGCTTCACAAAAACTCCACCAAAATCAAAGCTATTTTGCCTTCAAATGCCTTTTAACTATTTTGTTTTCCTATACTTCTGCTTTCTCACAATTTTACTGTAACGTACACAACTGATGTTTTATTTATTTATAATCCCATTTTACCTTCGGGGCAGTAGGTATCCTCCAAACAAAAGCTGGCTTTGTGACCTTCGGCCACTTTTGTCCCATTGAGGGTGAGCAGATCATAGTGGGTGAACACCTCAATGCTGTGGTAGTGCCTGAAAGAAACACAAACACCATGAAGTTATAAAAAGACACTTGGAGCGATCTTTATTCAGCACATTGTCTTTTTTGTTGACATTCCTTCAAAAAAATAAAATAACTGAACTTGGAATATGACCGCCACAAATCTGGTCCTCCTAAGGCATCAGCCAATAACAGAGAGCTCATGGTGTAAAGGAAGATATCAGTTTTGTGCTGCGTCTTTATTTGATGCAAAACCATTCCCAGAAGAAAATCTGACCGAAGCTGAAAGCCAAGCTGTGTGTTTGCTGGTTGAGTGGGCAGCGATTGGGTTGTGGCCGAGATTTTTGTTTTGGAACACAGAACCACAACAGCTGAGATAAGAAGCCAGGCTGCTCTGACTGTAACAACCGGGTTCACCAGAAAGGATGATGTTTATTGTCAGCTTCTGCTCAGAGTTGTGTTTATCGTGTTAGATAACCAACCTTTTTAGATTACGGACTACCGGTATTTATAGTCTAACTCAGTAATATCTGGGTCTCATGCTTATTTCACTTTCTAAACCCTTAGACGGTGTTCTCAGCCTTATCTTTCAGCTAAGCTGCAGTCTTCATCTCTGAAAGCATTTTAATCTTATGTTAACTTAGAACCAGGCAAACCTCTTTGTGTCCTTTTTTGTTGTTGTTGTTCCACAAACTGAGATCTATACGTCCACGTCATCCTCATCATAAGGTAAAAAATATAGATCAAGTGCAGGCTGACGCGTTACCATCCTGGCGCAGCTACGCCAAATAAGATTTGAAGAAAACAACTTATTAGATTTATTTACCTGGATTATTGAGCATGCATCTGGATACAAATAAAATACTACGGTATGTAAACTGTGTACATTTTGAGCAAAATGTA
>JBBPBX010080089.1:0-16246 GCA_038048925.1 Garcialebias charrua
TTTTGTAGCCTCTGAAATTGTGCCATTTACATCCATAGCTTCCGTTTTTTCTACATTAATTTTGTAGCCTGAGTAAAATCCATATTTATAGATGATCTCTTTTAGGTAAGGAATTGTTGATGTGGGTTCCGTAAGGTACAGTAATACATCATCGGCATATAATGATATCTTGTGTAGATCTTTGTTGATTTCTATCCCTTTAATATTAAAATCATCTCTAATGATTTGGGCTAACGGTTCAATACTAATGGCAAACAGAAGAGGTGAAAGCGAGCAGCCCTGTCTACACCCCCGTTCTAGTGGGAATCTATCGGACCTAAAGCCATTAACTTTGACTGCTGCCTGTGGAGAAGAGTAAAGTGTTTGCACCCAATCAACAAAATGTGGTCCGAATCCAAAGCTTTTCAAACTATGAATTAGAAATTTCCATGACACTCTGTCAAACGCCTTTTGAGCATCTAACGATATAATTACTGAATCCTCCTTCCTTTCTTTTTGTATAGTTATTAAATTTAATAAACGTCTTAGATTGTCAGTATAGTATCTGCCTGCAATAAATCCTGTCTGATCAGGATGTATAATTTGTGTGATAAATTTGTTAAGTCTTCTTGCAAGAATTGCTGTAAGTATACGTAGGTCTGTGTTCAGCAGTGATATAGGTCTATAGGATTGTAAGTCTGTAGGATCCTTGCCCTCTTTGAGAATTACTACAATAGTAGCATCTGTCCAGGATGGTGCCAAGGTTTTGGATTTTAGAGCATAATGATATGCTTTTAACAGCAAGGGAGCCATCGAGATCTATAAATGTTTTATAGAAATCGTTGGGAAATCCATCTGGTCCTGGACTTTTGTTGTTCTTAAGTGATTTAATTACCTGCTTGATCTCCCACTCCTCAATCGGCTGATCTAATTTCAAAGCTGCTTCATCCGTTAAGTGATTCAGTTTTATATTATTTAAAAAATCTATAATCTCTTGGTCATTATTACATGTATCAAAATTGGTATATAATGATTTATAGAATTTTGCAAAGGCCTCTGCAATTTTGTCGGTTTTGGTCTCCATATTCTCTTGGAATTTTATTTTATGAACCAAGTTGGAGGACTGTTGTTTCCTCAATCTAAATGCCAATAACCTACTAGCTTTTTCACCATATTCATAATATTTTTGGTTAGTGAACCTCAAGTTGCCCTCTACTTTATCTGATAATAGGCTATTTAATTGTCTGCGGGCTGCATTTAATTCCTTCATTATTTTAGCTGAGGCCTGTCTTTTATGTTTACCCTCTAAATCTTTGATTTTGTCCTCCAAATCTTTTCGTTTAGCATTCTTCTGTTTTTTCCTTGCAGACGTGAAGGAAATTATGCGGCCTCGCAGAAATGCTTTGGCGCAGTCCCATATTATCAGAGGTGTTATTTCTGTAGATATATTAGTTTCTAGGTAGATCTTGAGCTCATCTGCAATAAATGCAACAAATGTATTGTCATTAAGCAGTGACGTATTAAGCCTCCATTGTTTAGATGTTAGCCTATGTCCTATATCCCATTTTAATAAGACGGGTGCATGATCAGAGATAGTAATAGGTAATATTTCTATCTCTACTATTCTATTCATTTCTAATTTTGGGGTAAAAAAGTAATCGATCCTGGAGTAGGAAGCATGCCTACTAGAGTAGAAAGTGAAGTCTTTAGTTCTGGGAAACCTACTTCTCCATACATCTACAATTCCTGCCTCTATAATCTGATGTTTAAGCATCCTGCTCATCCTAGAGAGTGGGGTTTTTGGTGTAGGCAACCTGTCCAGTATTTGTGACATGGTACAATTGAAGTCCCCCCCCCAGTAACAACAGCCCAGTGCTGTACTGTATAATTACCTTAAACAATGACTTTATGAAATCAGGTGCATCCGTATTGGGTGCATAAGCATTAACAAACGAAACTTCTCTACCATCAATTATACCATTAACCAATAAGTATCTTTTATGTTAATTTGAAGGTTAAATTTGATTTTGTACAGCTATACAAAGTTTATTCAATATAGGAGTTGGTAAAATGGCTCTTTCAGTTGTAAAAGTTGCAGTTCCTAGACCTGCACCTATTTGTGCTTAAGAAGCCTGAAGTGAAGCTGTGTTTGTGTTCAGGTTCTGTGATTGCTTAGGCCAGAGAAATGGTTTTGAACGAAGGCCACTCATTATTTATAAAGACATTTAGATGCACAATCCTGCGTTGTGGACAAGACGAGCCAGAATGTCATCCGACCAGCAATCCTGTAGCAGACATGAGGATCTCTGATTACGGTAAAGGGCGAGATACACTCGAGCGTCCTCACGGTACGCCTATACGCAGCGTACGTACGCCAAGGCAAAAGCGTAGCCCCGCGTAGCCCCTCAGGGCATGTACGCGCAAAAGTATTTTTTTACTACGCATATGCGATCTGCGTGCGCGATCCGCGGTGTCTGACCATAAACTTCCCGGCGCCGGACTGTTTTGTATGTTACACAAATGAAATAAATTCCCCTTCTTTATCGCTGATCGGGCCTTTTCTTTTGTTTTTTTGCCTAAAGTCAAGTAACCGCTTCTTCCTCCGTTCACTCGATGATTGAAATGAATGAATTCAGGTCCTACCTGGGTGCGCGATGTTTTAATATTCCCTGGTGGGCTGTGTGCTGCAGGAAAAGCGCTCCCTGTTATTATTTTTATTTCTGAGAGAACTTTTTATAACATATATAGTAGAAACACCGCATCAGAACACCGCAGAAGTCCAGCGAGCTGCTCATGTTAAAGGTTTCACTTTCAGCTGACTAGGTTTCACTTTCAGCTGACTGAGCGCTGTCAATCAATTCAGTAGGCGTGTCAGCAAGTGACCAATCAGCGAGCTCAGTTGAGTCCCTTCCGTGTGCTGCTGCTCATATTACAACAAGGAGAACGAGAGCGTTTGAAAGCTGATAGTTTCTTGAAGTATAGCAGCAAAAACATACGCACAAAATATGCGCGTATACGCGCATATACTGTACGGAGGACGCTTCAGTGTATCTCGGGCTTAAATGTTCTCACAGAACGATTTGTAACCAGTCACTGTCGCTACATACTGACACATCCAGAAATGTTCACCCTTTTATACAATAAAAAGCAAAAATGTCTCATGAAAATGCAAAAAATAAAAATGAAAGCCATCGCCCTGAGCTGGCGCTCAGCAGGACACAATGTTTGTTTTAATCTTAAAAAATGAGTTTAAATGTCTTACCTCGGCCTCACTTTCCCTGCTGCTTGTGCTGCTGTTCATCATTTATTTTCCATGAGTAAGCTGCTGCAGCTCTGAGAACCTGAGCTGCAAAGTATCCTGTTGAATAAGGAGAGAGCAGCATACCTGCATGCATAAACTCAACACAGCACCAGATGCATGTTATGATGGAAACACAGAATCAGCATCACTGTTTGTGGAAATGTTTTCTCTACGACATTTTAGATACGTTAGTGGAAAATCCATGAACATTATCAGATTTTTGCAGTTTGCATTCTATTCGCGTTCTAATTTTCTCACAGTGTCGTCGTTAGTTTTCTTTTTGTGGAACTCGAAAGTTTTGCATTAGATATTCAAAGTGAAAAATTATGCCAGATATCTCTCAGTGACATGTCTAAGGTGGTGGTGGTGCAGAGGTTAAAGAAGGTGGGCCTGTGATCGGAAAATCACTGGTTCAACTCCCGGTACCGACAACATCAAAGTGTGGATGGGATAGGTGAAGCACCCACACCTGCCTCCACCCTCATTTGCCCCACTCTGCAAGTAACATGGCTGGTAAAGGAAACAGCGCCCCCTTCAGTTCTGGAGTGCAATAGTCCCATTTCCAAATATGATATGGGACTGACACCACACCCT
Source organism: Garcialebias charrua (assembly GCA_038048925.1). Taxonomy (NCBI): domain Eukaryota; kingdom Metazoa; phylum Chordata; class Actinopteri; order Cyprinodontiformes; family Rivulidae; genus Garcialebias; species Garcialebias charrua. The sequence continues at coordinate 3,875 of JBBPBX010080089.1, forward strand.
TTTCTGTTTGCTGCAGCCAGGTCCTAGTCCCACTGGGCCCCTTGAGCAAAGTCCTTAACTCCCACCATCTGCTCCCCTGGGCACCCTAGATAGCAACTCTCTGCTCCACACAGAGGGCTGTGGTAGCTCAGTGGTCTGTGGTTGCGCCAGGAAGGGCATCCAGAATAAAAATAATTGCCAAATCTTCGTGCGACTTAGTTCACTGTGGTGACCCCTGAAGAAGGGAGCAGCTGAAAGATGAAAAAATAAAATCCAGATACTAAAATACTTTGAGTTTCTGAAATAAGAATTTCAATAGTGCAGATGTAATGGAGAATGTGCACCATTAATTTATGTCAAAGTAGTTTCATAAATCAGTAATCAATAGGTTTGTGCCACAATCTTGTAGTCCTGGGGCTGCCGGTTCAAGCCCAGGTTGTGTCAGGAAGGGTGTCCGGCGTAACACAGTTGCCAAATATTTCTTGCGAGTTCACTCGTGGCAACTCCTGCAAGGGAGCAGTTAAAAGATTAATTCAATTCAGTTTATTTATCTAGCACCAAATCACAACAACATTGTCTCAGGGCACTTTACAAGAACATTCACATACAGTACATAGAAAAGTAAATTAATAAAATTCTCTATCTAAGGAATGATGAATAACAACATATTGTAATCTAAAAAAGCTAAGTCTGGTCCTCTGGATATTCAAAAAAACTAAACAAAACAAAGCAAAAAAAATTTGTAGAAACGTTTCGTCTTTCGTCCGAAAGACTTCCTCAGTCTGAGGTGCTGGGTTCAGCTCAGTCTTATAAATAGCACCCTCTCACAGTGTTACACAACCAGTTGGCTGATGACAGCTGAAACCAGCTGCTCACATGATCAAGGAGGACCATCAGCCTAACGATGGATCGTTAACACCCTGATGGTTGTTTGCTATTCACAGAGGGCTGAGTGATACTAGCAATAACAGCATTGTAAGAGGGGGACAGTTGAACCCGGAGGCCTCCACCTCTGTTTAATGATGGACGGTTTCTTTTCACAAAGATGGCCTCCTTTACTCCTCTCTCAAACCATTGTTCCTCTCTATCAAGGATGTGAACATCTTCATCCCTGAAAGAGTGACCGCTGGCCTGGAGATGAGTGTAGACTGCAGAGTCCTGACCTGATGATGTTGATCTTCTGTGCTGGGCCATCCTTTTGGCCAGTGGCTGTTTAGTTTCCCCGATATAAGACTGATCACAGCCCTCCTGACACTGAACAGCATACACAATATTACTCTGTTTGTGCCGGGGGACTGGATCTTTGGGATGAACCAGTCTTTGCCGTAATGTATTTTGGGGTTTAAAAGCCACTGGGACGTTGTGTTTAGAAAATAAACGTCTCAATGTCTCTGAAACCCCTGCAACATATGGAATGGCCACTGGTCTGGGTCTGGGTTCCTTCTTTTCACCTGATGGTTGGCTGGAGTCCTGTTTGGGTTTCTTCTCTGCTTTCAGGAAGGCCCAGTTAGGATATCCACATTTCTCTAGAGCCTGTTTTGTGTGTGATTTCTCCTTCTGTCTGGCTCCTGAGTTAGTGGGGACGCTGTCTGCTCTGTGATACAGAGTCCTGATGACTCCTAACTTGTGCTCCAGAGGGTGATGGGAGTCAAACTGTAAATACTGGTCTGTGTGGGTGGGTTTGCGGTACACCTCAGTTTGCAAATTTCCTCTATCAGAAACTGAGACCTCACAGTCCAAGAAAGCCAACCTGCCATTTCTTACATCTTCTCGTGTGAACTTGATATATTTATCCACAGAGTTGATGTGATCAGTGAAATGTTGGACTTCCTGGGATTTAATTTTAACCCAGGTGTCGTCAACATACCTGAACCAATGACTTGGTGGACTGTGTGGTCTCAGTTTCTGATAGAGGAAATTTGCAAACTGAGGTGTACCGCTTTTAATAAAATGACAGACCTGAAAATATCTGAATAGATCATGTTTTTGTAGGTGGAATTTGGATGAAAGGACATTGAAATTAGAAAAAATACTGTCTATATAGAAATTGTCACATGTATCCAAACCATTCCTCCTCCACAAAGCAAAGGTATGATCAATTCTAGCTGCAGGGAAAAGGTGGTTATGACAAATAGGGCTGTATAAAGAAAATTCTTTTAAATTAAAATGTTGTCTGAATTGTATCCATATTCTAAGAGAGGAAGATACAACAGGATTAGAAGTGAATTTAGAGGGTGAAAATGGTAATCCGGTGGTGATCAAAGCAGAAAGTGAGGTGGTGGGACAGGAATTTGCTTCAATCCTACACCAATCCAATTGTGGATTTTGATACCAATATATGATTTTTTGAATATTAGATGCCCAATAATAATTTCTTATGTTAGGTAAAGCCATACCCCCCTTCTCTCTAGGCCTTTCCAAAAACTCTCTACGAATCCTTGCATTTTTATTTGCCCAAATAAAAGAGGAGAGCATTTTATTTAGGAATTGAAAAAAGGATTTAGTCAGAAATATTGGAATACACTGAAACAAATATAGCAGACGGGGTAACACGTTCATTTTTATGCAGTTAATTCTTCCTGGAAGAGATAAAAAGAGATTAGACCATCTCTTAAAGTCAGCTTCCAATTTAAGCAAAAGATATAGCAGACGGGGTAACACATTCATTTTTATGCAGTTAATTCTTCCTGGAAGAGATAAAAAGAGATTAGACCATCTCTTAAAATCAGCTTCCACTTTAAGCAAGAGAGGTTTGAAGTTCTTTTCATAGAGATTGGAAAAGGCACGGGTGATATGTAGTATACCTAAATATTTAAATCCAGACTTTGATGTTTGAAAAGGGAGTGCAATGTCTGTTAACTGAAGCGCCAAATTGTTAATTGGAAAGCATTCACTCTTAGAAAATTTTAATTTATAACCCGAGAAATTCCCAAAGTCATTGAGGATATTAACAATAATAGGGACACATGATAGTGGGTCAGAAATATATAACAGTAAGTCGTTAGCATATAAAGAAATTTTATATTCGGTATCAAACCTACCAATACCAAAGATATTAGAGGTTGATCGAAATTTTATTGATAGGGGCTCAATAGCTAAGGCAAATAAAAGTGGGCTAAGAGGACAGCCTTGGTGTGTACCCCTCGAAAGAGAAAACAGGTGAAAAGATATCTTGTTTGTAATTACTGATGCTTTGGGTGATGTATATAATAAACGTATCCAGGTTATAAAATTCAAACCAAAGCCAAATTTTCCTAGTACAGTAAATAAATAACTAAATTCTATTCGGTCAAATGCTTTTTCCGCGTCTAAAGAGACAACTACTTCAGGAGTCTCACCAGACTTAATATTTGTGTCACATACAAAACAGTTTTGCATCGCTTTTCAAATCTTTGAATGAGAAAGTGCCACGGCCATTGCGGGCTGGCGGGGGGGGGAGGGGACGTGAGAAGTGAGAAGCTCTGTTTTTATTGGCTTGTTAACAGTGTTGTTTTTATTGACGTAACGTTAACGAAAAATTTTCGTCAACGCCCCCTTTTTTCATGACAATAATGAGACTGTAACTAAATAGACTTTGCTCTTTAATGATTAAAACATGACGTAATTTGTGTGAGTTTTCGTTGACGAGACGAGACTTAACGAAAATGTTAGTCTGTGGTCCGTCAATAATTTATTCTGCCCATAATTATATTCTGTGTCGGAAAGTCAGCTGTTTGGTCACGCCCACCACCACCGCGGTGCTGCTGCGCCGCGCGCTCACTCACTGTGACTTCCTTTTCAACCTGGACCATGGCAGAAGCTGCACGTTGCACGAAGGGGCTCGTGCACTGCCCAGACACTCTCAGCGCACAATAAAATCTGTACGCGCTACCAAATTTAAAGGGCGAGATACACTCGAGCGTCCTCATGGTACGCCTATACGTAGCGTACGTACGCCAAGGCAAAAGCGTAGCCCCGCGTAGCCCCTCAGGGCATGTACGCGCAAAAGAATTTTTTTACTACGCATACGCGATCCGCGTGCGCGATACGCGGTGTCTGACCATAAACTTCCCGGCGCCGGACTGTTTTGTATGTTACACAAATGAAATAAATTCCCCTTCTTTATCGCTGATCGGGCCTTTTCTTTTGTTTTTTTGCCTAAAGTCAAGTAACCGCTTCTTCCTCCGTTCACTCGATGATTGAAATGAATGAATTCAGGTCCTACCTGGGTGCGGCGATGTTTTAATATTCCCTGGTGGGCTGTGTGCTGCAGGAAAAGCGCTCCCTGTTATTATTTTTATTTCTGAGAGAACTTTTTATAACATATATAGTAGAAACACCGCATCAGAACACCGCAGAAGTCCAGCGAGCTGCTCATGTTAAAGGTTTCACTTTCAACTAGGTTTCACATTCAGCTGACTGAGCGCTGTCAATCATTTCAGTAGGCGTGTCAGCAAGTGACCAATCAGCGAGCTCAGTTGAGTCCCTTACGTGTGCTGCTGCTCATATTACAACAAGGAGAACGAGAGTGTTTGAAAGCTGATAGTTTCTTGAAGTATAGCAGCAAAAGCATACGCACAAAATATGCGCGTATACGCGCATATACGGAGGACGCTTCAGTGTATCTCGGGCTTAACTCGTCAGCTCGCAGATACGCTTCAACTTATAATGATTAATGGACAGCGATTACATCCAATCACATTGAAGCTCGCGTTGTTTTGCCCAATCATTAACAGGAAAGGCGGGTCCAAAACAGCAAGCAAGCTTGTGTGCGGCTTCACAGTCAATCATGTGGAAGTCAGAGTTCGTCAAACCGGGACAAAATACTGTATAGTTTTATTTTAGAAACAAGTGGCGCACTGCCTCAATTTCTCCTCCAACTCAAGTGTCTGGCACCTCCTCTGACTGACGATGTGTCCTCCTTTTGGAGTGAATCATAGCGCAGGTATGTGGAAATGATTTCAGCAGTAAAGACTTTGCATCTCAGCGACTCAAAACTACAGATTTTAAATCTCGTTGTTAGGTCAAGTAAACTCAGAGTTATGATCAATAGTCCACACCATGTCTTTTATCTGAATGAATGAAGCGTGCGTGTTACAGCGAGAAGCTGCGCCCCCCCCCCCTCCTCTCACACACAGACACACACACACACACACACACACATAAACAACGTCCACCCTCAGATATATTTATTTGAGGCTGACAGTTTAATTTAAAACTGTTTAATTTAAGACTGTTTAATTAAGAAGGTTGATTTTCCCTCTGAGGAACATGAATAAATAAAGTTAAAGGGTTAAAACTGTAATTCATATTAGATAATAAAGTACAGTAAACAGGTTTTTGAGCTGCGTGCATTCAGCTAAGAGCTGCAATATAAAGAATAAAGATCAATTCATTGTGAAATGATTCTTTATGTTTGGTTTTTTTCATTTTAAGTGGGGCAAATCACTTACCGTATTCGTCGGCGTATAAGTCGCACCGGAGTATAAGTCGCACCAACCTAATTATGCCCAATTAAATGGAAAAATCAACGTATAAGTCGCACCGGCCTATAAGTCGCACCGGCCTATAGGTCGCACCTCACGTGAACTGGTGTTTTGCCCAAAATGGACTGGCTGCCAAATTGTTTGGAAGGACTTTTGACAAGATTATCACATAAAAACTACAGTATTTTGTTTGATGTGTCTTAATTAATAAATGAACATTATTTTGGACTGGCTGCCAAATTGTTTGGAAGGACTTTTGACAAGATTATCACATAAAAACTACAGTATTTTGTTTGATGTGTCTTAGTTGAACTTTTCATTAATAAATGAACATAATTTTTGTATATTTTGTGTCTTTCATCATTTATCTTTAAAGATAAACACATAAAAATATATTTTTATTAGCTGACATTACAGTAAAAAACGTGTCTCAGTTTAAAATGATGACAGAAACAGATACTGTATTTATTTTATGGTTTTTATTTATTTATTCAAAACCATTGAAGTCTTCATCTTCTGTGTCACTGCACCATTTTTGGACCAGGCAGATGTCAACAGTGTAGGTACTGTAAAGGGTTTCTTAGCGCCCATAGCGGCCGAAACTGGTACTGCACCATTTTTGGAGTTTTTGACCAAAGTCAAATTATGACCAAAATATTGGAAAAATCGACGTATAAGTCGCACCGGCCTATAAGTCGCAGGGCTTGGAAATGTAGGCAAAAAGGTGCGACTTATACGCCGGAGAATACGGTATATTAAAAGCAAACTCATGGAAGTTGCTGCTGGAATCTGATTCTTTTAATAAGCCATGTAACTTTCTATGATCCCAGATTTATAACAGGCAAGCACGTCCTGGTGTTGCTCAGTGGTCGTCATGCAGTTTGCTCAGAGAGCTTGTGTGTATGCCCAGACATGTGTCAGGAATGCATCTGATTTGTGATTAAGATCATGGGTCAGCTTTTCTAAAGGAAGGATGACAGATATCTGCGTGAGCCACGTTTACTGTGGGGGGATGTGGTGAAGCCCATTGTGTGTTACTCTCTCTTCTAATTACTAAGACATAAGCTTCTTTCTGCTATTTTAGATAATATATATTATAATATTCAGCTGTTATTAGCTAATTCTTGAACAAATGGCATTCACACAGTTAATCTTAAGATTCTGCTCTCAGTTTACTTCAAGCCCATTTCTTCCAGAAGAGAAGAGACATTACTTACAGGATTTCAGAGCAAATTAGCATCTCTTGGGGGAGGGATGTTTGTATGTGAGCACAAACAAAGAGAGTCGGGTCGGGCCCCAAGGTTTTTTTTCTTGTATCAACATTATGCTGGTGAAGATTCTCAGTCGTCCAGGACATGATAAATCAAAAAAGGCGTTCAATACAAGATCAACTGGACTTTATTTGTAACAGAAGACGTTTCGCTCTTCATCCGATGAGCTTTCTCAATTCAATGGAGACTGTGAGAGGGAGATGTTGATACAACAAATGTTGTATCAACATTGTTCACACTCACAGAATAGCATTTACATGGGGGGGGGGCACACAAAATGGGATTAAAATTCCTCAAACTGTAATTTGACAGTTTCTGGTAAAAAAAAAAAAGATTTCTCCTTCTTCTGTTCTGGCCTGGGAGTGCAAAACAAATTAGAGTACCGTACTCAAATTAATTTGTAAAGACTAATATGTTTTTTTTTAAAGACTAAAACTAGACTTAAATTTTTTAAGTTTTTGTCGATTAAAACTTAACTAAAACCATTAAATATAGAAATGACTAAAACAGACTAAAACTAAGAAGTATTTTAGTTTAAAAGACTATGACTAAAACTAAAATCACAATGGCTGTCAAAAACAACACTGCTGGTTAAAAACTCTGTTTTTATTGGCTGGTTAACCACGGGGCGCTGTGGTTTTTATAAATGCTTTTATTACTACCGGGAGACGCCAGAGGACTACAGTTTTTTTTCAAAAATTACCTGTCTAACATCAGTCTATCAGGAGATAGTGGCAGAGTGAAGAAATATGTTTAAAAAATAAGTTACATACTTAAGCTTTAATTACAGTAATGTATTATATTATATTAATGTAGTTTAATGTGTAATATGTTGAAATTTGAAAATTGAGATGAGTTGTTCATTTTTTAATTACTTATAGATAATTACTGTTTGAATTGATTGTTTTGAAAAGGGGCAGATATTTCCTTTTTTTACAAGATACATGTGTTTGTTGTTATGTTTTTATTTTTTTATTTTTTTAAAGTGAGTACTGTATTTGTAATTCGTTACTTCCACCAATAAAAGCAAGTAATAAAAGACTACCGGTAGTTAATTCCAGGTGTGCAGTTTGATTATGTGATTAACCGTCCTGCCATACCATCGTCTCTCGGAGGTTGTCTTGGTCTGATTGGACAGTCCCTGGTCGTTACCAGGGGCGTGGAGCCAGCTAACTGAATGAGTAACACACATTTGAGTCCTCACCTGCCTAATATTGAGACAGAGATACGATGACAAGCGGTCACGGATGTCCATTTAAGTTTTACACGGACAGTGGACGACAGCGAGTCTAGAAACCCCCGTGTTTTTTTTGTAAAGCGACGCGCGTGGTGTTAGCTACAGCACCAGAGAAGAAGAACAACCAGCCGTGGAGCGCGAGAAGAAACAGAGGGATGCGAGGGTTTGACACGAGATAAATATCGTTAATTGAGCCACTTTATCCCGCTTCTCGTCAGCATGTTGTTCAGTTAGTGAAGCTGGAGCTGTGCTTGTGTTGTCTCGCTGCTGCGCGTACACAATGGGTGGAATAACAAGCAGATAGGGCGTTTTTTAAAACTCCACATTATTTTTGTCGTGGACCCGCCGACACGTTCACTTCAGCCGTGCTCATCTGCGCTTTTCTTAAAGGTGAGCGTTTCATAGTTCAGTGTAATTCTTGTGTTAAATCACTAATTGTTGGTGGCTCGTTTGATGTTCACTTGAAGACGATGGAGCTCGTGTTCTGGTCCCACCTGGTTCTGTTGAACACTTTAACTTGAGAAGTGTTGCCTCACACATGATGAATGTTGATGTTTCACTGACTGGCACCATTTGTTTTGCAGCTTTTTTTATCTGATGAGCCTGTGTCGTTCATCCCCGGGCTGCGTTCAGGGCCTCTGCTGACAAACTGCGTCACCGGGTGGGTGCTGCAGGTATTCATCTGGAAAGCTGCATTCAGGAACCACCATGACACCAGCCACCTGGAAGCCAACGTGACGGGACTTTTTATTGTATTTGTTTATTAAAAAGCATGATGGAGGTGAATGCAAACTCAGAGCCCCCCCAGAAGCCCAGGTTTCTCCTCTGTGCCCAGTTCTCTGGTGGTGAATAACATGGGCGATGATGGGAGTGCACCTGAGTGAAGTTGCCCTCCCCACCTTCTCGAAATCAAACCAAATTGGTGTCAAACGTTTGTGCTACGTTTGTACGGAAGTGTATTGCATTCAACCATGAAATTTTCTTTTTTTTGGGAGCTTATGTAGTAAAAACGTGATAATTATGTAGTAAAAACATGATAATTATGTAGTTAAAACGTGATACTAAGTAGTAAAAACGTGATAATTATGTAGTAAAAAGGTGATACTATGTCGTGAAAACGTGAAACTATGTAGTGAAAACGTGATAATTATGTAGTAAAAACGTGATAAATATGTAGTTAAAACGTGATACTAATCACGAAGGGCGTTTCCTTTAAATATAGTAGACCTGCAGATTTCCACATGCGTTGGATAGCACAATGGATAACATCTCTACCTTCCATTCCAACGACCCAGGTTTGATTCCGACCTGGTACAACCAATTTTTTTTTTTTTGATGAATTATTAATATGAATGAATTATTTATATAATAATAATTATGCTGAAAATACTTTGCATATTTTGTATGATGTAGAAACGTATTCCTCCACATGGTAGCAGTAGTAGGCTTTTATCATACAACTGGCAAAAAGAGTAAGAACAAGTTCGCCCATGCTGTTTTTAGCCTGCATGCTAACATGTAATGGCTACACTCTGCCAGTAACTGTGTCATTGCTGGATCCAGCAATCACAATCAGCGGATTGAAGGCTGGTGGGGGTTTTTGAGAACACATCATGCTCAGCAGTGGATGGAGGGGCGTTTCCTTTAAATACAGTAGACCTGCAGACTTCCACATGTGTTGGATTGCACAACCTCTACCTTCCATCCCAACGACCCAGGTTCGATTCCGACCTGGCACAACCAATTCTTTTTTTGTTTTTTGGATGAATTATTAATATGAATGAATTATATATATACATATATAATAATATTTATGCTAAAAATACTTTGCATATTTTGTATGATGTTTTCAGGAGAACACAAAACCTGTCATGCTTCCTTTGGTGTGTGTGTGTGTGTGTGTGTGTGTGTGTGTGTGTTGGTGCAAGCGTATTGGCCCGCCTATGCGCCAGACTACGTACCGACATTATCGGGACATTTGGTATTAGCCAGCCTTTGCCAATGTCTGGATAAAACACAGATTGTATCCAAATATATTAATATGTAAACATTGTTTTTTCTCATCAATATCAGCGTAACTTGTGGCTAATAGGCTGCCTGGATGAGTTGGAGTGTGCTTTAACACTTAAAATTGTTTTAATAAAAAGTTATTTACATTTATAAAATTGGCTGGCTACGCACCTCCCAGGGTATTTGTGTGTGGTGTGTATGTTTTTGTGTATCGGTTGCATTTATTGCAGCCGTGTGTGTGGCTCACTGACACACATGGCGCCAAACTGCAACGCCCCTCCTCTGCTCCCTGTTGTGGGCGGGGCCTCAGCCGAAGCTTTAAAAGTTAAACCCCTCAGCTGACACGTGTAGAGACGTAATGGCTTCCTTTCTGCAGTATCACGGCCTGAGGTGAGCGGAGATTTTAAAAGTTTAAACCGTGGACAGCAGGTGGACGGAGGACTGCACAGAGGTAAGAATTAATTAATTTATTTATTTATTTTATTTTTTTTTATCAACATTTATATAAATTAGCAACTATCTGTGCATGAGTTTTGAGCGTGGGTACTCGGACCGCCACCCCGCTGGGTACAGTTCTGAGGGCCGGCCGCCTGCCGAGGACAGCCGAGCGACCCACGCACGTAGACCCCCATGCGTGGGTCCGGCGCACACGGACACGTCGGTCCGTGTGCGCCGCACGTTTGATGTTTTGAGTTGTTATTTAGAGTCGAACGTGACGAAGATGAGACGAAGCGTAGCGTGACTTGACGTCGCCGCAGCGTGACACGCTGTGTGAATGCTGTAGAGCCAGGGCCGGCCCAAGCATCCATGGGGCCCTAAGCGAAATTTATGATCAGATCATTCACCCACCTAACATAAACTCATTGCAACTCTGACAGCCCTGTTTAAATGATCCTATATGCATACAGTTAGTGGTACTAAAAGTAACAAAAATAAAAAAATAAAATAAAATAAAACAGCAGTATGCAATGTACTTTACAGCAAAAGTGTCATCTGGTTTATTATCTTTGGTTCCAAAGAACTGCAGCAGTAATGTTCAAAATAATATGTATGTAGTGCAAGATCAACAACAAACAGATAAAATAAATTAGATGAATAAAAATAAATTAAATTGTGCAAAAACAGACAAAATAAAAATTAAATTAAATCTCAAGGAAATACTTAAATAATGTAAATAAACAATTACTTTAAACCGCGTACAGTAAAATGGTTTGGAAATAAATTTAAAGTTGAATGACAATGGTTTGGACATGTCCAGAGGAGGGACAGTGGTTTAGACATGTCCAGAGGAGGGACAATGGTTTGGACATGTCCAGAGGAGGGACAGTGGTTTAGACATGTCCAGAGGAGGGACAGTGGTTTAGACATGTCCAGAGGAGGGACAGTGGTTTAGACATGTCCAGAGGAGGGACAGTGGTTTAGACATGTCCAGAGGAGGGACAGTGGTTTAGACATGTCCAGAGGAGGGACAGTGGTTTAGACATGTCCAGAGGAGGGACAGTGGTTTAGACATGTCCAGAGGAGGGACAGTGGTTTAGACATGTCCAGAGGAGGGACAGTGGTTTAGACATGTCCAGAGGAGGGACAGTGGTTTGGACATGTCCAGAGGAGGGACAGTGGTTTGGACATGTCCAGAGGAGGGACAGTGGTTTGGACATGTCCAGAGGAGGGACAGTGGTTTGGACATGTCCAGAGGAGGGACAGTGGTTTGGACATGTCCAGAGGAGGGACAGTGGTTTGGACATGTCCAGAGGAGGGACAGTGGTTTGGACATGTCCAGAGGAGGGACAGTGGTTTGGACATGTCCAGAGGAGGGACAGTGGTTTGGACATGTCCAGAGGAGGGACAGTGGTTTGGACATGTCCAGAGGAGGGACAGTGGTTTGGACATGTCCAGAGGAGGGACAGTGGTTTGGACATGTCCAGAGGAGGGACAGTGGTTTGGACATGTCCAGAGGAGGGACAGTGGTTTGGACATGTCCAGAGGAGGGACAGTGGTTTGGACATGTCCAGAGGAGGGACAGTGGTTTGGACATGTCCAGAGGAGGGACAGTGGTTTGGACATGTCCAGAGGAGGGACAGTGGTTTGGACATGTCCAGAGGAGGGACAGTGGTTTGGACATGTCCAGAGGAGGGACAGTGGTTTGGACATGTCCAGAGGAGGGACAGTGGTTTGGACATGTCCAGAGGAGGGACAGTGGTTTGGACATGTCCAGAGGAGGGACAGTGGGTATATTGGTAGAAGGATGTTAGAAATGCAGCTGCAGGAAAAAGACAAAGAGGAGATATATGGATGCAGTTAGAGAGGACATGGAGGTAGTTGGAGTGAGGACAGAGGATGCAGAGGACAGAGTGAGGTGGAGGAGGATGACTCGCTGTGGCGACCCCTGAAAAGGGAAAAGCCGAAAGAA
>JBBPBX010080090.1:0-16246 GCA_038048925.1 Garcialebias charrua
GACAGTTATTTTTTTATTCTTATTTATCACGATAGAGACGATAGAAGGAAAGTAGCACGATAGACACGTTTCTATCGTCCCCACGATATATATCGTCATATCGCACAGCCCTATCGTGAGGTATTTAGCTAACGGGCAAAGTTTACAGACAAACACACGCAGACACAAGTAAAAACATTATCGCCCTTTTGGCTTCAGTGGCTGACAGGAAGAAAATGTGTCAATGAAAGCAGCATTTTGACTGTTTGACTATAAATCTTAAAGGAATCAAGATATTTGGTTTTGTGGTAATTTACTCTTTGATTTTAAGCATTTTAAGCATTTGATCGTGTGAATCATGAAAAACTATTTTACAAATTAGAACGCAGAGGTGTACCCAAATATCTGATCAGAATTCTTGTCTACTGGTATGGTCATCAATCAATGTATGTCAAATGGGGTAACACAATGTCTGATTCATTTAATGTTGGTAACGGAGTAAGGCAGGGAAGTATACTGTCCCCTTACCTTTTTAACATCTACATGGATGAACTATCAAAGCGCTTGAATTGTTGTAAAACAGGCTGTATAGTTGGTGATCGCATAATTAATCACTTAATGTATGCAGATGATTTGGTAGTCTTGTGCCCTTATAGTGCTGGCTTTCAACAATTACTAAGGATCTGTTCCCAATATGGTTATGACTTTGACATCAAGTATAACGCTAAGAAAAGCAAAGTTATGATTGCTAGAAGTAGGGCAGATAAACATCTGATAACCCCTGACTTCTCTCTATCTGGTGCTGTCCTCAATATATGCAGTGAAATCAAATATTTGGGACATTGCATATCTGATGACCTCTCTGATGATCGTGACATCTGTAGGCAGTATCGTATGATATATGCACAAGCTAATACTCTGATCAGAAAGTTTGGTATGTGTTCATCCTCTGTGAAAATAGCTCTATTTAAAGTGCGACTAAATCCAAAATTAACTTTTTTTAGCTGATCAACTCCCTAGAATGTGTTTGAAATGTTATCTAGCACTATGGCTGTGTTTATTCTCACATAAAGTCAAAGTCAAAGTCAACTTTATTGTCAGAACTGCAATATGTACAGGACATACACAGGACCGAAATTGCGTTTCTCTCAGTCCCTCGGTGCAACAGTAACCATCTAAACACTAAAACATTTAATAAACATAAGCATAAAATAGTAAAAAAGTGTAATACTGTCCTGAGTTTTTTCATAATAGTATAAAAGTATGAAAATTTACACCAACACTGAAACACCAAACACCCAATGAACATAAGCATAAAATGAAATAATAAAAGTGTAATACTGTCCTGAGTTTTTGCATAGTAGTATGAAAAGTATAAAAACGTAAATCTATAAAATAAACTGAAGTTTCTAGCGTTGACATTTGCAAAGAGTGGCACAGCAGCATATAAGTTGATGTACACAGTATATGTATGAGGTAGTTGATGTTGGTATAGAGGCAAAGTGGCATATGAAGTAAGGCACATAAGGCACATTTGGCATCCTTAGATAAGGCTAGTCAGAGAATGCTGTATATGTATCTGCAGTAGTGTAGACAAAAGTAGTGTAAATGTAAACAGTAGTAATAAATGTAAAGCAGTAGTAATAAATGTAAACAGTATTAATAAATGTAAACAGTGAATGTAAACAGTAGTATGACTATAGGCAGTAATGTAATACAAACATTAGTGCAAATATGAGAAGTAGTGCAAACTGAATGAACACATGACCGAGAGTTCAGTGAACAACCCGTTTGATGACACAGAGTCCAGTGTTAAAAACTTTGTTGAGTGGTAATGTGTGAGAAAGTTTTTTGTGTTAAGGCAGTTCAAATGGGAGGGGAGGCAGAGCAGGCAGAGTGTTTAGCATTCTGACTGCCTGATGAACAGAGCTGTCTCTCAGTCTGCTGGTTCGAGCCTGGAGACTCCTCAGTCTCCTCCCTGATGGCAGCAGTCTAAAGCGGCTGTGTAGTGGGTGTGTGGGATCACCTGCCATGCAGTGGGCTTTCCGAGTGAGGCGTTTGCTGTGTAAGTCCTGCAGTGAGGGCAAGGAGGTGCCGACGATCTTCTCAGCTGCTTTCACGATGCGCTGGAGGCTCTTGCGGCAGGATGCAGTGCATGCACCAAACCACACAGTGATGCAGCTGGTCAGGACACTTTCTATGGCACCTCTGTAGAAGGTGCACATGATGGAGGTTGAAGCTCCAGCCCTTTTCAGCTTGCGGAGAAAGTAGAGGCGCTGGTGAGCCTTCTTCGCCAGTGCTGCAGTGTTCCTGCTCCAGGACAGGTCCTTTGAGACGTGCACTCCCAGGAACTTGGTGCTGTCCACTCTCTCCACTGCGGTGCTGTTGATGGTCAGAGGGGCATGTTGTGCATCCCTCTTCCTGAAGTCCACGACAATCTCCTTTGTCTTTTGTGCATATCTGTGTAAATTGGCAATATTTGGCAATATTTGGTCTAAAAATGTGTTTACGGTAGTTCTATGGGTTGAACTGGTGGATTACACCTTAATTTTCTTATTTGTGCAAACGCTCATGTGTGACATGTCTGCTCATGTGTGATGTCACACAGGTGGTTCAAGCAGAGCCAATCCCCTGCAGAGATGAGAAGTGCATACCTTATATGGAAATGCTGCATTTCACTCCTGACAAGCGGTTTTATTTTTCTTTTCATTTTCATTTTTTTAGGCCTTTGGTTTTGGATGGAATGGGTGGAATGGATAAATACATCTACATGTTTATTCTTTGTTGTTGCTTGGTGTATGTTGTTGGCTAGAGGTTTAATTTGTTTTAGGTTGTTGCAGGTGGAGGCGTGAACAAAAGCACAACTCTACCTCCACCCTTCCTTGTCTCTCGACACGCCCATTTTCAGGGAGATTTTGGAAGGAGGAGTTACCGTCTCAACCTGGGTTTAGTCTCACTTTAAGGCTTTTTGTACCTCGCTGTACACTGCTCATCTGTGGCGAAGATACAAAAAAAGTAGCCTGCATAAACTTTATGTGGCATACAATGATGGCATGAGGCTGCTCCTCAAAGTGCCTAGATGGAGCAGTGCTAGCCATATGTTTGTACATAATGCTGTTCCCACATGTGCTGCTGTGCTCAGGAATCTTATGTATAAATGCATGTGTAGATTGTCTGTGTCATGCAATAATATAATTGCAAATCTAGTAAATCCTGCTTTTAGTGCAGTGAGATTTTGCTCAAGATTGTGGAATCATTGGCGCCATCATTTATTTGTAACTCAGTGAATTATTTGTCTTTTATTACTTTATTTTAATTGTTTTTTATGGATTTTTTATGGATTTTTATGGACCTTTTTTGTGTCTGAAATAAAGTTTGATTGATTGATTGATTAAGCCTGAGCCTAACGATGTTTGCAGTTTTTCTTTGAAGTTCTTCACAGAAGTATACAACTGCAAACATTTCACTTTGGTCCATCAAACACAAATGTAATCCTCATCTGGAAGTTACTTTTAATTTATTGATTATTACAATATGGTGGAAACTACTGGTACTACCGGTACTTTGGGGCAGCTGTGGCTGAGGGCTTAAAGTAGTTGTTGTCCATTGGGAGTGTTGGGGGTTCGATTCCACCAGCAGTCTCATCCAGAAGTGTCCGTGGGCAAGACACTGAACCCCTCATTGCGTCAGATGTGTGTCCCACCAGTGTACAAATGTGATAAAACACTGATAATTCTTTGCATAGATCGAGTAGAGTGCTGTCTGAATGGGTAAATGAGGGCACAGATTGTGTTGTAAAGTGCTTTGGGTGTCTCTATAAGAAAGAAAGGTGTAGTCCATTTACCGTTTACTAAACAAAGACGAAATAAAGGAGAGAACGTCTTTTTGTTTCAGCGTAATTTAAATCCTCACACTATTTGTCTTTGGGTTTGGTTTGGAAGAAAGCTGCCGTGTTGGTCCTGCGCTGGGTGTTCAGAGTCCTGCGAAGGCAACAGCGAGCAGTTGTGACTGTGAAGCTCGCGAATCATCAGCAATTCCCAACAGCAACTGGTGGCCTCCAGCCTCCCCGCCAGTTGCCATGGCGTTGTTTTGTGTTACGTTTCACCCACAGGAAGTGGTATACAGTATAGCTGCTCATATAGGGTTTTTAGGGCACCTTGATTGAATGGATTATCTTTTAGTTTTTAAAGCTGGTGATGAATTACAGGCTCCTGGTAACAAATTAACCCGCTCTCCCATGGAGGCTCTTTGAACACAGTGCAGCGCTGAGTTGGAATCTCCCAGAAGGTGTGGATTTTATCACACACTTGATTGAATTTCACTGCTTCAATTTTGAACTTTGGGTTTGTTTATGTCCGTTTTTTTTTTTTTTTTTACAAATTGAGCAACAGTTGGTATCTGAACAAATTCAGCAAACATCTGACAGAGCATGTTTGCTCCATCAGCCTTGTAAGAATCAGAAAGAAGGTTTTCCATCGATGTTTTTGAGCTTGGTGGGTTTTTGTTTGGCGTTGGCATGCCAAAACGTGCAGGCCTTTCATTTACCATAAACCTCTCAGTGCTGGTCTACATGTCTCCTCCCACAGTTGCCCATTATTTACCTCCCTTTATAAAAATTGGTTATAGTTTCTAGAGTGGAAAAGCAGCAGGGTGGGCAGTGCACTTTGACTGTAACCAAACCACAGCAACTCTTGGCGCTTGTAGAAGTTTGCAGGACCGTTTTACTTTTGTTACTCTTTCGCTCTTTTCTGTTGTAGTCCCCGTCTGCTTCGTGCAACCTCGCTTTCTTACGGGCCACCGTTAGTTGAAGGGCTTTTTTTTGTGTGTGTGTGTAGTTTGTGTGTGTGAGAGCAAGAGGGGGCTAGGGGGAGGGTTTGGTAAGGGATTTGGCAGCTCCTTTGATCAATAAAGCATAAACAAGAGGGGGGCTTCAGAACGGGCTTCATTGTGCCAGGGGGAGGAGTGCTGAGTCAGGCCTGCTCGCTCTCTGGCCTGGGATAGACAGGCAGGATGGGATTACCAAACAGGCCAAGAGAAATGTTTTGAAGCTCTCGCTTCGTCCAGCTGTTCCAAAATCTGTTCTAATGGCACGTTAGGATCAAATGAACGCCGGACTGTAGGAACGGCGGGGGAAAAAAATCTCGGTAAGGGGAACATTTCACGGCATTATAAATAAACTCCTTGGTTTTTGTCCCGTCTGAGATTCGTTCCCTCATACGATACAAAAGGAGAAGTTTTGGCGTTGCCTAAACAAGCTGCTGGAGTTTGTTTAAAATGAGAGGGGCTTGTGCGGGGGTCTCCTAAATAGGATGGCTCGGAAAACAAAACAAAAGTGAATAGTTAGGTTTTTAGGTCGTAGCTCAGTCTGCGCCTTTGTCATGCAGGTGAAAGCTTTGTAAATGTGGCGCCAGATTGTTAAAGCCCCTGACACTCTGCAGTGTCCACGGCGCTTCCAGGAAAAGGGACCCCCTGCGTCGAGCCCTGGGACTGACCCTCCCTCAATGGAGAGTGGCCGACCAGGGAGAGGAGGGCTTCCTGTATTAGCTTTCCATCTTAATCAAGGAACAAGTGCCAACAAAGCACTAATTATCAATGCCTTCAGAGTTCACACAGTGCCCCCACACACACCGCCACCTCTGTCCTGTCCTAGGATAGATAGAAAATAGATGAAGCAACATTGTTTGATGCTACAATAGTTGTTGAAGTCCATTTCTGCCCATTAGAAATTTCAAAGGTTTTTACCTTGCTTTAAATTCATAGTTCAGATTTACTTATGGGTAGAACACTTACTGAACTAAATTATGCTACAAATAAACACTTCTATAAACTAATATTGTACTGATTTATGGATTTATACGGATCTCAACAGATACCATTAACTTCAAGTTTCTGTAATATCATTATTTACATAAATACTGTACAGTAATGGATGTTTTTGTCACAAAATAGCTATTTATTTTCGTCTGTTTTCAATTTGTATTGGTTGTAGTTTTTTTCTTGGTGTTGTTTTTTAATTTTATTTTAACCTTATTTTTCCAGGAAAGAAATCCATTGAGATTATTAATCTCTTTTACAAGGACATTCTGTTTTTTTTTTTGTTTTTTTGTAACTCCTGGAAGAAAAACCATAATGTAAATATGTCAGTGTCGCCTGCTGCCAATACGTTTAAGTTGGGCACTGATGTTTTACCCTGTCTTTCCCTGTGTGTTCAAATTTCTGATTGTTAGCAAAATATTTCATGAACCAGCAGATTGATTTTCAGTGGTGGGCAACGCTAATCAAAAAATTAGTTCCACAATTTCTAAAACGCTTATTATTTTTTTTAGGTCCACAATTTCAAAAGCACAAATGTCTTATGAAAATTAGGGGAAGCTAATCTAATCCGCTATTTATATTCGACAATTGGTAGCCGGCAGCGTTATGAAATATTTGCACTACACTGCCAACTGAAAAGTAACTAAAATGATCCTAAAAGGATGAAATTACAAAAATCAAAGGATTTATTTAATACTTTACGTACATATATTCTATTCGGCCACGAAATTAACAAAAAAGAGAATGATCTTTTAATCCCTAAGACCACTTTTAAATCTCAAATACACGGGCGTTTCGCCACCGCATTTCTACATAAAAGTAACCCAAATACATAAAACTAACGACTCACCGTCGAGTGGTGGACACAAAACACACAATAAAATCCTCCGGCCGCGTTAATTTGGCTTGAAACAGCGGGGTTCTCTGCGGATTTATCCAAGTAACCCAGCACAACCAGCTAGCCACAGAGTTAGCGTCCAGTTCACCTCTGACCCGGAAGATGTCAAGATTCTATAGGTAGTCAACAGATTTAATGAAAAGTAACCAAAATACATAAAACTAACGACTCACCGTCGAGTGGTGGACACAAAACACACAATAAAATCCTCCGGCCGCGTTAATTTGGCTTGAAACAGCGGGGTTCTCTGCGGATTTATCCAAGTAACCCAGCACAACCAGCTAGCCACAGAGTTAGCGTCCAGTTCACCTCTGACCCGGAAGATGTCAAGATTCTATAGGCAGTCAACAGATTTAATGAAAAGTAACCAAAATACATAAAACTAACGACTCACCGTCGAGTGGTGGACACAAAACACACAATAAAATCCTCCGGCCGCGTTAATTTGGCTTGAAACAGCGGGGTTCTCTGCGGATTTATCCAAGTAACCCAGCACAACCAGCTAGCCATAAACGTTAGCACCGAGTTCACCTCTGACCCGGAAGATGTCAAGATGGAATAGTCCATTTTTAGTTTTTTATTTTAAGAGCCTGTAATAAGTTTATTCGTTTTTACTGATAGATAATTAGTTATTAGCGGTACTGCATTGTAAATAAAAATAGCACAAATCCGCTTATGAATTATAAAAGTTAGTCACTCCGCTGTTACGCTTACAAAAACGTTAGGTCCGCTGTAAGCGGATTAGCGCATTAGCGGTCCCTGGCGTTCATATGCCCACCTTTGTTGATTTTAATGAAACTCTCCGAGTGTAATTAGAGGTACAGCTACAACTGATGTTCCCTTGAAGTCATCCCAGTTCAAGCTAGCTGCCATAGCCAATTGAATTTAGCAAACACATAAATCTGTCAATTAACCAATATTGTACTGGTTAACTGGACATCATTAACCTCACGCAGACTCTTCCACTGGTACACTTTCATCTTTAAATCACTTCTTGGTTTGCTGCCCTCATACATCTCCTCCTACATGTCTTTGCGTGAGTGCAGCTACAGTGTGCGCTCTCAGGACATGATTACCTGCAGTGTTCCATCAGTGAGGACTGAACTTGGAAAAAGGGCCTTCTCCTACTCTGCTCCTGCTTCATGGAATATCTTACAAAAAGATCTGAAGCTCTCGACCTTGACTTCTCTAAATGTTTTTCAGAATCTGTATGAATCCTGGCAAAACCCAATGCAGATTTGTTCCTGTCTTTGATT
The DNA here is from genome assembly GCA_038048925.1 of Garcialebias charrua. Classification (NCBI taxonomy): domain Eukaryota; kingdom Metazoa; phylum Chordata; class Actinopteri; order Cyprinodontiformes; family Rivulidae; genus Garcialebias; species Garcialebias charrua. The sequence continues at coordinate 7,948 of JBBPBX010080090.1, forward strand.
TTATACGTTTACCTTATAATGTTTTGCTAGTTTTTTGATACTTTGTTTAAAAAAGAAAAAAGAAAAAAGTATTTCTCTCTTTTTTTTTCTCTCTCTCTTTTGTTTTCTATTGTTTATTGTTTAAGGAAATTCTACCATTGCTGTTCATTGTTCTTTAGTTTTAGCAGGTCGCTTTCGTAAATGAGCCATGAGGCTCAATAAGATTTACCTGACTAAATAAAGGTTGAATGAATGAATTCTACAGATAATAAGCTAGACTCATCCCCAGCAACTAAGAACGTTAGACCTCACGTCACGTCATTAAGGTTCGACCATAACAGCCTGTGATGCGACCTGTCCACGGTGTCCCCCGCCTCTCGCACAGCCACTGCTGGATATGGGCACCAGCGACCCACAAAGGAAGAAGCTGGGTAAAGATGATGGATGCATTGATGACCTTAACAGCTGGAACTGCATTATTTCCCATCATACTTTGTTTAAACTGATATAAAAGCTGGTGGGTCGTATGCATTCCTTTAAGGAATGCTATTTTAAAAATTTTATTTATGTATTTATTGTCTTTTTCCTCTCTTTCCAGCCACATCGATAAAACCACCACTTGGCAGGATCCTCGCAAGCCCTTGCTCCAGATGAACCAGGCTGCTCCTCCCAGCTCTGTGCCAGTTCCACCACCGAACCTGATGAACCCAGCCAGCGGTGTGTAGTGGGCCTTTTATATGTTTTGAAAGCATTTATTTAAAGAATAATGCCTTGTTATATATGGAAATTTGAATTCCTGCAGCGTACAGTGAAATCCAAGCATAGTCTAGTTTCTACATGTCACTAATCTGCATAACTTCAGTTCTGACCATATTGTTGGAATTTGCCCCAGGTGAGGTAAGATTGAGGCAGAACCTTACATGTCCTCTGTGACTCACAGATTAGTTTTACGGATGACGTTACCTCATTGTCTCCTGTTGATACCGTTCTACATGTTGGTAAATAATAAACAAATAACCTCAGAGGCTGACAATCAGTCGTGTTTCTCTCAAGGAATGGATAACGGTGATTCACTCAAAGATGCAATAACAGGACCTGGTCTTATCTTTGGATAATCTATTGTCTATAAGGGTCTGTTTGTCTCATCATGCAAACATTTAAAATCACCCCTTCTCCTTATTACATCTATAATATACTGCAATGATTCCCTTTGTCAGTATTGGTATATTTTGGACATGGACTGTCTGTATTTCTTCAGCATTATTTTGTCTGGTGTCCCTCAGGATCCCTTCCTGATGGTTGGGAACAAGCAATTACACCAGACGGAGAAATTTACTACATCAACCACAAGAACAAAACCACATCCTGGCTCGACCCACGACTCGAGCCACGCTATGGTGAGTTGGTTAAAGGCTTGGATCTTTTTGTTTATATCTCGACTAAAGTGAAAATACCACATACTTCCACTTCTTTAAAAAGAATACACTACACAGTCTTAAAAAAAAGTCAACAACGTAAACTAACACAGATGTAATGTTATCAGTCATTTCCAAGGGTTCTCCAAAAGGTTTTTTAGGCCAAATGCCATTTCACTCCTTTCCCACTTTGTAACCCTAACCGTACCTTTTGTGTTTTCATACCGAGGTCGGGGTTTCCCAATCGTTCTTGTGATGTGTTTGGGGGTGAAAGAGTATGAGCTGTGGTTTCAAATGACGGTTTCTGCAAGTCTTTGTATTTAAGATTTAAGTATATTATTTAAATTGAAGATCTACAGAAATTCCAAAAATTATAGATTTTTTTGATACGCCTGTCAAATGTGGGACGTATTATTGTATAGTCTTTGTCCGTCACTTTGTTCATATGTACACTTTCTCTTGTCCCACCCGTAACTTCTGATTCGCTGTTGAAGATCTCAGTCATTCAGGACATGGTAAATTCAACAAAGTTCAAGACAAAACAAAAACAACTGGACTTTATTTGTAACAGAAGACGTTTTGCTTTCGGTGTATGCAGTCCAGTGCAGTGAGTAATGTCCAGATCTCTATATTGGAGAAACCAAACAGCTTCTCCACAGCTTCATGGTAGAGCTGTCATTTCTAACTCGGCGCCCAGCCCGGCCCGACCCGGATTAGGGCCAGGCCATAGTAATGTGCGAGCCAGGCCAATGTCAGACTTTTGATTGTGTCAGTGGATGTGCGTGGCTGATGATCCGATTATATGGCTTGCTATACAATCAACAGCCGCACACGGCCATTTGTATTTGTATACAGCTGATTTGTATTGGATCGTTTGATTTATGATCTGCAATGTTTTTATGTTTTTCGTGTTGTACTTCATTGTCTGTGTTACCTGTTGCGTGTTTGTTTGTCCAGCACTTTGGTGTGGACTTGTTCCTGTTTAAAGTGCTTTATAAATAAAATGGTATGGTATGGTATGGTATGGTATTTGACAACATGGCTCAACATAAGAGCTCCTTAGGACAAGACTCAGTGGTTCACCTGCAGGTCAAGGATAAAAGACTAATTTGAGGACCAAAATGTTCGCATTTTGGACATAAGTGTGTGTGTGGGGGGTGGGGAGTGGGGGGGGAAGCTATTTATGTAAAACACGAGAAACCAACTTTGAACAGAGGAGGAGGTCTCAGATTTTAACTGTCAAAAACTTATAATGCAGCTTCAGTCATTTTCACACCTATCAGAAATTTCATCCACGTGAGCAGATTGGCCCATCTGTATCAAAGACCCTAACGAACCCTTAAGCCCCCAGTATACGCACGTACTACGCAGAGGTACAAGCGTACCCCCGCAGGGCATGTACGCGCAAAGCTCAAATTTTACGTACGCAAACGCGGTGTCGCACAATAAACTGCCCGGCGCCAGACTGTTTTGTATGCGACACCAATGTATTAAATTCCCCCTTCTTCGTCCTTGATCTGGCCTTTTCTTTTGTTTGTTTTTTGCCAAAAGTCAAGTGATCGCTTCCTCCTCTGTTGACGCCATGACTGAAATGATGAGAAATGAACGAATTTGTCACGAGTGAATTAAACTCATGTCCAGCGTGGCTGCAGGAGGTTCTGGAGATTTCCTGGTGTGCTGGTCTGATGTGTGGGCTGCAGGACCAGCGCTCCCTGTTTTTTTTTAAGTTTTTTTTTTAGAACTTTTTATTAACAGTAGGCATGTCAGCAAATGACCAATCAGGGACCTCAATTTGTCCCATAGGTAAACGCTCCTTGTCTGGAGCTGCGCTGCAGCTGCTCAAATGACGTCAAGAATTTGCCGCGAAAATGCGAGAATGTACGTGAGAACGTACGCTGGAGTCTAGGGCTGAACTCTCTGCGTACAGTACGCGCGTACGAACATACGCAGAGGTATACTGGGGGCTTTACTGTGAGGAGTGATGGGGCAATCTGCATATGTATGTACCGTATTTTTCGGACTACAGGTCGCACCCGAGTATAGGTCGCATTGTCCAATTATTGCCAAAGGATTAGAAAAATCCATATATAGGTCGCACCTACGTCAAAATTGGACCGTGTTTAGCTCTGCTGCAAATGTCTCTTCCACAGGAACGCACAGCAAGGCTTTTAAGAAGATTAACACTTAAAAACAATTAATTGTTTGATAAAAATTATAGCAAATATGTGTCTGAGCTGAACTTTTCTTTAATAAATGAATAATTTTAGCAGGATAAACACCTAAAAAATATATTTGTTAGCTGACATTATTGTAAGAGTGTGTCTCAGTTAAATTTTTGTTAATAAATGATTACAAATCAGCTTATTTTAATAAAAAGCCATATTTAGGTCGCACCTGACTATAGGTCGCAGGCCATGAAAAAAATGATAAAATGCTGCGACCTATAGTCCGAAAAATACGGTATGTATGTATGTACAAAGTATTTTACCTCAGCTGTATAACTCGAACCCTACACTCCCTGCTTTTTTTGAGAAAGCTCCTCGGATGAGAAGCGAAACGTCTTCCATTACAAATAAAATCCAGTTGTTTTTGTCTTGAACTTGTTTGAACTGATTCACTCATGAAAGGTCAAGGTCAGATCAAGGTCAAATGACATACATGGTGAGGGGCCATTGCTATAGATTGCTGTGCAATAATTTGACACAATGTGCCATATAAAGCTTAAATGCTTAATCAGGGTATAAAGCTAGAAAGATTTTGTTGTTGTTCTTGACAAAATGACATTTTAAAATCAAAACATGGTTTTAGTTTAACTCAATGTTTTATTTTTCCAGTTGTCAAAATGCATTAAAACATGTCTAGTTGAGCTAGATCTATATCTGATACTAAATCTCAACTCGTGAAAAGATTGGTTTGTTTATCACACTGTGATCTGTTTCTTTCTTTTCTCACAGAAAGCAGTTGTTGCTTTTGTCACGTGTTTACACAAGGACCTCAATTTGTTTATTAGGCAACGAAAAGTGGCGTACAACCGTTTTTGGGAATAACTGCCTGTGAAAAAGTTTTATTAAACTTTATGGGAAACTTTCACTTTCCTACCTTCAGATCTCTGGTTCACGCACACGATGGGTCGTTTTAATAGAAACTGTGACTCATTTCTTTATGGCTCACATTTCCTTGTGATGCTGGACATTGTTTCAGACTGATAAATGTTGGTCGAGAGCGAATTTCGCCACAAACACCCCCACCCTGCCCCGCCCTCAAAATTCTCACCTAACCTTTTGTCAGCCATTTTCGAGTTGGTGCAACAGCTGAGTTAGCTATTAATCCCTTGGGCCAAGCTAAAGTTTGACAGTTGGCGTGCAGTGTGCGGCGGCCGGGGTGGGTGAATTAATGACAGGACTGGCTACATGTGCTGAAACGGCTCTGTGGCCGTAGGAATGAGCTAATCCTGTGCGTTGCGTGTGTCCCTCTGACTCATTTTTGTTTTGCTTCCGGTGCCATCCTTTCATCGCAGCAGCGTTCCCCGGGGAGCTCGCCCTCGGTTTACAAAAGCAACATGTGCCATTTCTGTTCCCTCGCTTGAGTTTGGCATTAGGTATGACTCGAACGGGCACTTGCGGGCATTGTTTTTCTTTAAACGGTTGTGTCGTGCGCTGAGGAGGGACGGGAAGGGTCTAAACAGAGCTGGAAGGGGGAGTGGGGCAGCTGGGAAGGGAGATGGCGACTGTGATCGGCAAAGCTCTTTGAAGATTTATAAGACTTGAACACACAAGGCGGCTGGGCCTCTGAGAGCGAGCGAGACTTTTAACCCATCATGTGCCGTAAACTTTATTTTCTCCCAAGATTATCTTGTTTTTAGTGTACTGTAGTCTGTTGGTTCACATGTGCTCCGTTGAATGTTTTGCTCTGTTTTTCATGGTTTTTAGTCCTTGTCTTGTTTTTAGTACTTTGACACAACTCTTTAAATTATTTTTCAAGTGGCTTTAAGCCTTTAATGCCGGAAGGAAACCATATTTTGTTATATTTTAAGTTTGTGTTTTACATTTTCCCATGGAAATTGGCTCCTTTGCTTTGTAGGTTCCCAATTATAAGCCAGCTGCTTTGATAATGGAGGCTAATTTGAGCTTTGGGAAGAAAAGCAGCCGAGCGCCTTTAACTAAGGGGTTGTTGCCGGCTGGCTTTCCCCCCCGTGTGAGGCCCTGTGAAGGCACAGCCCCGTTTCGCTCAAGCTCCAGACAGACTTGAATCTCTGCCAGGCCTCTTTATTCTGTGGTCCAACTCTTAATCTGTTCCAGACCTTTTCAGGGGGTGGGGGAGGTAGGGAGAGACGAGGCAAAAGGGGAAGAGAGGGGGAAAAAAACTACAGATGGGATAAGTATGCTGCCTCTCCAAGGCTTAACGAGGAGGTGCGCTGTGAACAAACTAACCGTACAATGAGTTTTAAGGCCTTGTACACACATAGCCAGATATCAGGAAAACCTGAAAGTTATGCACCATAACTCGTGTTCCCTGAAGGAAGGGAACGAGGTGCAACATAATTGCTATGGGAAATTGCGCCCCGCGCGATTACCTGAAGGAATACACTCACGCCTTTACGGCCGGGGCGTCACGCCAGAGACCCCGCCCTCTGGGTATTTAAGACGCTGACGCCCATCCCACTTTCTCCAAAATGCACTTCACAGAGCTTTCAGCATTGAAAAGGGCCAGGTATGTTGCACCTCGTTCCCTTCCTTCAGGGAACATGAGTTATGGTGCATAACTTTCAGTTCCCTTATCAGTCAGTCACTCGGTGCAACGTAATTGCTATGGGAATGTAATTTATTCACGCCCTTGAAATGCTCAGTAAAATGTATGTTAGTGTGAACGTCCACCTTTATTCAAAAGGCATCTCAAAGCTGCTTTCTACTCTGTGTTAGAAAGGACAGCCTGAGTGACATCACACGCAGTAACGTCCAAACTGTAATGCTTTGCAAACGTGTTTGTTGAGCTCCAGTTCGCAGCCACACAGATGTCTGCAACTGCTACACCCTTGAACAATGACCACGAGGTGGCCAAGCCCCAAGTGGAGTGAGCACACACTCCAGAGGGCACCTGTTGACCTTTGCTACTGTATGCCCTTTTGATACTGTGGATCACACTCTTCTTATCAACAGATTGAGAGCTCTGTTTGGTATTTCTGGCACTGTTTTAAGCTGGTTTAAGTCTTATTTGTCTGATAGGTCTTTTACTGTTTTTATGAACAATGTTCACTCTAATGTTTCTGAGCTGTCCTATGGGGTCCCCCAGGGTTCAGTTTTGGGCCCACTCTTATTTTTACTGTTCATTCGCCCATTGAGTTTTATTTTCGATCGCTACAGTAACGTCTCATACCATGTCTATGCAGACGATATTCAAATCTACTGTTCATTTCGATTGTCTGAATTTTACAAATTGACTGAACTCCGTAACTGCCTGTGCCTATCTGACATTAAAATTTGGCTTAATAACAACTACTTGCAGTTAAATGCTGCTAAGACTGAAACACTTATCGTTGCTCCAGATGATAAAATCATGGAAATAAGGAAGCATCTTGGGTTCTTAAATCCTTCGAACAAAAACAATCTTAGATATCTGGGTGTTCTCTTTGACAGCTCTCTGTCAATGGACAGTCATTGTAAACTGTTAGTTCGCAACTGTTTTTATCATTTAAGGAACATTTCAAAGTTGCGAGCTATTTTATCTAGGACAGAATTAGAAATGGTTGTCCATGCTTTTATTTCTTCTCGGTTGGATTATTGTAACGGCCTTTTAGTAGGGATAAGTAAATCCACCATGGCTTCTCTTCAGTCTGTTCAGAACGCTGCAGCCAGACTTTTGACTGGAACCCGCAGAACAGATCATATTACTCCTGTTCTGTACTCTCTCCACTGGCTTCCGATTTATTTTAGGGTTCATTTTAAAATTTTGGTTTTAACTTTTAAAGCACTCCATGGTGAGACTCCCAAATATGTTTTCAACCTTTTGAAGCCTCTTTGTCAATCTAAAAATCTGAGGTCTTCTAATCAGCTACTGCTGTCGGTCCCTAGAACCCATTTTAAAACCTGTGGTGATAGAGCATTTCAGGTGGTGGCTCCGAGGCTCTGGAACGCTCTCCCTCTAAGAATGCGCGGCTCCGAGTCGACTGATGCATTTAAAAAAAGTCTTAAGACTTATCTTTTCAAACAGGCTTATGGTTAATTGTACTTATCGATTTTAGAGTTTATCATGTGTAACCTTTTTGTACAGCATGTTTTAAGAGTGTATGATTTTAGTATGATTTTATTACAGTATATTTCTTTTGTAAAGCACTTTGTGATTTTATATCTGTGAAAGGTGTTATATAAATAAAGTTTACTTACTTACTTTTAATGGCCTCAGTCACCCAGTGTGAGAGACGCTGCTTTGATGGGGCCCTACCAGTAGCTGGGGCCGCAAAGCACACAAACAGTTGATTTGTTTTCCTCCATTCAGCTGTTCTCTGCATGTAAGTGCTTAAAACCCTCACGGGGCAGAGTGCCTTCAGCCTTTTCTGTTCCTGAGTGAGGACAGGAGCAAGAGGAAAAGCAGAGAGATCAAAGTCCAGACTTCTGGAGTTCAGAGTCAAGACCTTGGGGACATACGCAGGATTAGGCCTTAGGGTGACCTTTGACCCGTCAGGGGCAAACCTGGTACACATTGGGTGCACGGACAGAGCATGGAGGTCACCCACACGTTTCGGCGAGCACAGAGCCAGTAGCAGAGCGGTCTTATAAGATAAAAAAATATATCTTAATGTCGCTCAGTGGTTCGAATGGGGGATCAAAGAGAGCCCCCAAGACCAGACTAAGATCCCATCCAGGGGTCAAGATCCTGCTGGGGGATCTCTTTCTTAGCACGCCCTTCAT
>JBBPBX010080091.1:0-16246 GCA_038048925.1 Garcialebias charrua
TCTATCCACCTCCCTGGCTTCTCTGCTGCTCCATCTCAACCATGAATGCCGCAAGTTTTATGAAATCATCAAAAGGATCCTGGTCAATCCAGGGAGGAAAGAAGGCAAGACGATGGGAGCTGGAACAGACGGAGGACAGAAAGTGAAAGGCAGAAGAAAGAAAAGCAAACCAAGGGGGTGCTGCTGTCCTCCTGAATTTTAATGAGTACCAGAGGGAATTTTTTTCTTTACATTTCTGTTGCTTCCTCTCTCTAAATAATTTTATTTCTAGAATATGTCTACATGGCTACCTGTCACATAAATGAGCTTAAATACCCTCTAGCTTTGTCAGTAAATGACACGGTAAGCCATGCATTAAGAAAACAGTGAACCTAAGTGTAAACTTGTCATATTCATATTTTCTAGCAGTTATCAAGCTCTACATTAATCTTTTTATTACAGCCTGATGAATAACATCACAAGCCTCCCGACTATGTGCATCATTTCAGTGCTTTTGTTTCCAACCTCTTTCACTCATGTCTTCCACCTCCATGCCCCCATGGCCTTTTGCTTCTTTGCATTATCCATGCTTTCTCTTTTCTTCCTGTCTATCCTTCCCTCATGGGAAGAGTTTATTATGCTTTGCTTCGACAGCAAAGTACACAGATAAAAGATAATTGCCTGGCTTGACTCCTCCATTGATATGAAAATAGGATTTAAATTATTCACAGTGGTTTAAAGGTTAGTTGAAGGTTATTACTGGCAGATTGAAGTGGATAGGAGGAGGGTGAGGCCAAAAAAAACAAAAAACAAACAGGGTCTGTGTTGCAAGCTGTGGCCAGAAGGTGAGGTACTTTTCTAATTTGCAGTTCAGGCAGTGGAGACATCTTGCGAACAAACCACAAAGCCTCTCAGGGGGATTTGAACACGGTGGTGGAAGTCAGTTATTAGGCAACAAATTAAAGGTGGCTTCTCCTCAGAATAGCAGTGTCGGCTGTAAATAAAGCAGCATCTGATCCTTGCATGCACTCTAATCCGTTTATTTTGTCTCCTGTCTAGCCATGCACAGAATTTTCTTTTGTTATGCTAAAGTAACAGTGCATGTTGGGTAATAAACTGTGTCTTTCCTCGGAGGATAAAAAGGGTTTGTGTAAGGGCCAATTGTGTTTTGAAGTCTGGTTTGTTTTGAACTGGACATGGTGGACTCCGGAGGGGAAGGTGAGGCAGAATTACCCGCTCTGTTGTTGCCACTGTCCCCGAGGACATGTTCAGTGATCACAGCAGGGTTTTCTGGGAAGAATAAAAGAGAGAGAGGTTATGAGGCATCCTCTCTTTTCCCCCTCTATTGTATTACATTGGCTTGTGTGTCTAAAGAGATTTTTTATACCTGAAAACAGGGTCCAGACATTTCTTTTACACAAGAATGTTCCCTCAGGTGGTCTGTAGCCAAAACAGTGCTGCAGTCAGCTATATGTGTCTATCTTTATATTTAATTTTTATTCAAAATAATGGTTAAACAGACTCATTTTCTGAATACTAATAAGAATATCACTGTACAGTAATTAATAGTTTAAACGACCTCAACAACGTTTCGATTGATGCAGATTTCAGATTGAATGAATGAATGAACTTTATTAAACATTTTTAAGCTTGAATATGTATAACTGTTATTTTTGTCCTTGTGAATGTTGCATAGCAAGCAGTTCAGTAATCTATGAAATACTGAAACTTATAATTGTTGATTTAAAGTCAAGACTGTCACAAATAAAAATTTATCTAAATGCAATGGCAGTAGATAATAGTCAAAACTTGCAACATTTTTATATACATTTTATTGTACTTTTCTTTTTTTTCTCCAAAATAAATAGGTAATTTAGTCCTTCTCCTGTTTTGTTTTTATTCAGAATTCAAGAGTGAGGGTCTTGTTTCATTCCTGCCTCCACCCAAGGAGACTATTGATTACTTGGAGCCAATCACTTGACAGTAGTACACCCTTAGAGAACATCCAAGCTCTGTTTTTTTTCTTCTTTTTATTATTTAATTAGTGATAAACCCGTGGGCACTAATCTATGCGTCCCCTCTTTGATATTTCTCTGATGTGCACCACTTTGATTTCTCTGACCCAACAAGGAGTGTTAAGATTGGTGTGCACTGCAGGAATGCTAATATGTTTCTGGAAAAACCTGCGCTGTCAGTCTATTGGCAGATGAGAGGAGATCAAGCAAGGCTTTCTTTTTCTCCATCTTCACACCTGTACACAGCATTCTTTTTTAATAAGTTTCAGTGTATACCCATCCTTGGAAAGAAAACTGGTTGGAATAGCCAAATTTGGCAGGTGAAGGACGTACAAAGAGGCGGTCTTCCCAAATAGGTCCAGATTTATGTCCTTGAGAGCCCTAGTGGAATATCTTTACAGTACGAGGGGTAAAATGAGTCATACCCAAGAAGTTTTATACATTTCAATAATGTAGATTGCTTGTTTTATGTTTTGTTATATACTGTATTGTGATTTTCTAGAATGCGTGCCAACTAAACATATTTTACCCAAATTTTAAACTTGATAAAATCAAAAAAGGCGTTCAATACAAGATCAACTGGACTTTATTTGTTACAGAAGACGTTTTGACCTCTATCCAGAGGGCTTTTTCAATTCTATGAACAGACTGTGTGCGCGTGGAGTTATGACAGTTTTTTGAGAAGCCTCTGCTGTGGGGTTGTGAGGTGTGGTTTGTCAATTTACATACAGTTGTGTGTCTTCTGTCAGAGACCTCAAGGAAACCCCTACTGTTAAGGCGTGATTTGTCAATTTACATGTATGTGTTATCTCAGCTTGCAATTTACATAGGTTGGTGCGTGACTCCTAAAGGCCGATACACTTGAGCGTCCTCAGGTACGCCACTCTACGCGTGCATATTGTGCGCATGTGTTTTGCTGCTATACTTCATAAACTATTCAGCTTTAAAAAGCTTGCATTCTCCTTGTTGTAATATGAGCAGCTGCGCACGGAGTGGACTCAACTGAGCTCGCTGATTGGTCACTTGCTGACACGCCTACTGAAATGATTGACAGCAGCTTTCATCAGCTCATGTAGCTCCTTGAAGACCGCGGCGGTGTTCATGCGGTGTTTCTACTATATATGTTGTAAAAAGTTCTCTCAGAAATAAAAATAATAACAGGGAGTGCTTTTCCTGCAGCACACAGCCCACCAGGGATATTTAAAACATTGCGCACCCAGGTAGGACCTGAATTCATTCATTTCATTCATGGAGTGAACGGAGGAAGAAGTGATTACTTGACTTTAGGCAAAAAAACAAAAGAAAAGGCCCGATCAGCGATAAAGAAGGGGAATTTATTTCATTTGTGTAACATACAAAACAGTCCGGCGCCGGGGAAGTTTATGGTCAGACACCGCGTATTGCGCACGCGGACGTAAAAAAAAAGCTTTGCGCGTACATGCCCTGAGGGGCTACGCGGGGCTACGCTTTTGCCTTGACGTACGTACACTGCATATAGGCGTACCGTGAGGACGCTCGAGTGTATCTCGGCCTTAAGACTGTTACAACTCCACGCGCACGCAGTCTGTGCATAGAATTGAAAAAGCCTCTGGAAAGAGGTCGAAACGTCTTCTGTAACAAATAAAGTCCAGTTGATCTTGTATTGAGCGCCTTTTTTGATTTTATCATGTCCTGGACGACTCAGAATCTTCACCAGCATTTAAACTTGATAGTTCCATCAAAATGATCAATAGTTTTTAACGTTTATGAAAGCTTGAGTATTTTTTTTTCTTCATTTCTCACTCACATGCTCAAAAGCTCATGTGATATCTCAACTGCAACAACGTTTAATTTCCCTTTGGAATCAATAAAGTATGTTTGAATTTAATTTCTTCCAACAGCAGTTCCTCACAATCTTGCAGACTTGTTGGGAAACTTGAGTAATCAAACGAGGAGCAGCTCCTGAATAAATCAGTTGGTCGAGTATGACTAAAGCGAAGGTTAGGCTGCCCAGGCATTCCTTTGATGATGCCAAATTTGGGTATCAGTGGTAAGCCAGTCTAAACTAGAACTTCAAACAGGCTTAGTGCTAAGCCATTTAGCGTGACGCTGCATGGAGCTGATTTTGGTGTAACATGGAGCAGATTGACTTTAATTGTCATACAGGCTACTCGTAATTTTGAGCAGCATCTAGGAAAGCTGCGCCCTGAGGAAAACCAAGAAACAGTTTTTGTATTTGTTAGTATATTCTTTGTGCACTGACTGGAAAATGTTTATCTGCTCACAGTAATAACAGCTTAGAGCTAAGTACTGATTCTGTTGCTTTATTTATGTTGATCTTACTGCACAGCTTCATTATCTGGTTGAACCTCAATCACCTATTGTGTTTGTTCTGTTTAGTACGCACATTATAAAAAAAAATGAAATATTCAGAGACAGTTCAACATTCAGCGTGGATACATTTGGACCTTTTATCAAATAACCCCTGCTTCTGTAAAGGAATTCTCAATGATCCGTCTTCATTTTCTCCCTTAAATTAATTTTTAAAACAACTTCCTGTGCATGTGTGTGTGTGTTTCATTACATGCGCTACTTGTTATCCCTAATATTCATTTGAGTTTGTACATCTGTAGATTAATTATAGCTGTTGTCTCAAGATCACTTTCCATTGATGCTCTCACATATTTTTTAATTTCACCTATAAAAAAAATAGCATGCCTTTTCTTAGAGATCAAAAAAAGCATTCAATACAAGATCAACTGGACTTTATTTGTTGCAGAAGACGTTTCGCTTCTCATCCGAGGAGCTTTATCAATTCAGTTGATCTTGTATTGAACGCCTTTTTTGATTTTATCATGTCCTGGACGACTGAGAATCTTCACCAGCATTTCTCTTAGAGACATACTGCACATTTAGTCCGGATTTCAAATGTATAAACTTTATTCCAACAAATTAATTTTAACTACAGTTGTGCTGTAATTTGAAAATTAAATGCACTCAAGTGATTTTATAACAATATCCATACACTTATCATTTGATTGTGGCAGTCACTCTTAAATAATCTGCAAACACATAAAACGTTATCACACAGTAGAAACTACTGTCATAGACTTGTTTATATGCCATACCATTGAATTGGTGTTGTCTTTATTTGATCTGAAGGGTTTTCATATTTCTCAGCCTACTGCTGTGTTGAAGAGATCCTTCATAGATCTTTGTCCAGTGTTCCTTTCCCCTTGATGAGATGCTCATATACAGTAGGTGCTGAGGATGTTTTGTAAACCGTCATAGCATTGGTTTATGCTGATGATTCATGTGTGTTTGCCTTGCAAGTATTGATTACCGGTATAAGCATGCACACTGTTTAAATCCCTCTTTCACAGCTACATGTGGTGATGTGGAGACAGCGCTTGGATGCCAACATTTAAGCAACACAAAAATCATGCATTAATTATGTTGGATATTCACCTAAACTGCAATCGACCAGGGTGAAAATTGCGGTCAATTGGATCAATTTTTGACACATTTTTCTCAATCCAGTCTTTTCCTTCTTCTTCATCTCTTTTGTTCTTCAGGCATCACCACAGCGAGTCATTCTCCTCCACCTCACTCTGTCCTCTGCATCCTCTGTCCTCACTCCACCAGTACCTCCATCTCTAACGGCATTTTTTGCAATGCAGTGATTTTTGTAGAAAAGTTTGTTTCTGTCTTGGACTTGTGACATGCCCAGGGTGTACCTGGCTTCTCACACAGTAACTGTTGAACATGAGCACCAGTGACATCCCCACCTGGAAAAGGAAGAAGAGACTAAAGATAATCCATGGACGGTTCTGATTTGTATCAGTTTGTCATTATCCCCTTATTATTTAAAAAAAAAAAGCCTCCTAAAAATGTTAAACTTTTCCCAGTTTGCTTTGATTGATCCAAGGTAAATGATAGAAATGTTTGTAGACCACTGTGTGTGTGTATGTGTGTGTGAGAGGGGGGGTATGTTTGAAAGTGTGAGTGTGTTTGCTGGGTGCAGCGAGTGCAGCTAGGCTCAGATCTGAGAGGGCCTGCAGGAATGTTCTCTGCCTTTGAAGAGTCTGCTGTCTGCTCAACAAATATCAGCTCCAGAATGAAGGGAATGTGGCTTCACAAGGTTTCCTCCAGCCCTGTTTTATTAAGGCATCCCCGTTTTTTCATCCTGCTGCCTGTGTTGTAGCAGAGGATGAAGGTACATACATACTGATGAGAGGAGCTGGACTTGAGGCTGAAAACTTGCAGGTTGGTTGAGTTCAGGATGAGCTGATCACAGTGAAGCTTTGGTCAGTGAGAAGAGACTTTAAATTTTCCCCACACCCCTAAATTTAATTCTGAGTCAGTTAAAGCAAAACATATTTTTTACTCACAATTTACCGCTTATAAACTAAGAAATATATTTACAGAAAAAAAAAATCTAAACCTAATTTCAGAAATGTGTTGACCGCTGTGTGTCAGCTTATGAATTTTTCATCCTACCTCTCTGAGCTGCTTCACCCATACTCTCCTGCCTCAGATCAGCTGCTCCTGGAGGTGCCGAGGTCCAAACGGAAGCTCAGAGGGGACAGAGCTTTTTCTGTTGCTGCTCCAAAACTGTGGAACAATCTCCCACTTCCCATCAGACGAGCTCCTTCACTGTCCAGTTTTAAAACTCTTCTAAAAACACATTTTTACTCCCTGGCTTTTAGCACAGACTGAATTTGTTCTGCACTGTTTTTATTGATCTTAATGTTGCTGTCGATCATAAACAGTACTGTGTTAGTGTTTTTGTTGATCTAAAAAAAAGCATTTGATACCATTGACCACACCATTCTCCTTGAAAAACTAAATAAATATGGTATTAGAGGACCAGCATTACAGTGGGTATCTAGCTATTTGAAAGATAGGAAACAGTTTGTGCAAATAAATGATGTTAGATCTGACCTCCGTGATATCAATTGTGGAGTTCCTCAGGGCTCTGTGCTTGGACCAAAGTTATTTATTTTATATGTGAATGACTTGGTAAATGTGTCAGGACTTCTTAAATGTGTTCTTTTTGCCGATGACACCACATTTTTCTGTTCGGGTAAAGACATAAAACAGATTTTGGATATGATGAAAACAGAATTTATAAAAATTAGTGCTGGGAGAAGATTAAAAATTTTAATCTGATTAATCACACTCTGGAGAATGTGATTAATCAGATTAATCAGATTAATCTCAATGCTTACCGGTAACTTTGTATGCTTGAAATTTGTTTAATTTAAACCAAGTTTGTATTTTTATTAAAAATACAAACTTGGTTTAAATTAAACAAATTATCTTTGAATTTAGATAAAACTAATTACATGATATTCAGTAACAAAAAGAGAATTGTTGATGACGATCCATTTGAAATTGAAGATGTTGTGATCTGTAAAGTGAGTGAAGTGAAGTTTCTGGGTGTTATCATTGATGACAAACTGACATGGAAACATCATGTAAATTCCATTAAAAAATAGCTAGATCAATTGCAGTACTGTATAAAGTCAGGGATTTTTTAATTGATAAAGCTCTGCATATGTTGTATAACACAATCATTGCTCCACATTTAATCTATTGTATTGAGGTTTGGGGAAAAGCGTGCAAAACTATTACAAAGCCTGTTTTTATTTTACAAAAGAGAGCTGTAAGAGTAATCACCAGAAAACATTTCAGTCACCCATCAAACACCTTGTTTCTTCAGCTAAACTTATTGAAATTCCAGGAATTGGTAGAATATAGTATTTTATCAGTTATGTATAGGGCTCATAATAACACATTACCTTTAAATATCCAAAGAAATTTTATAAAAAGACAAAGTTGTTACAATCTCAAAGGGACAGAGATATTCATCAAACCACAATTCAGAACCAGCTTAAAGGGACGGTCTACCTCAATTCAGGGAGTTCGATTGTGGAATGCTCTGGAGAGTGATGTTAAAAATGCAAAATCAATGTATACATTTAAGAAAAAGGTCAAAAAGGACTTGCTCAAAAACTATATATGATGTAACTTAGTGTGTTTGTGTATTACACTTATGTTGTACTTATGATGTAGCTTAGTGCGTTTGTGTATTACAGTTAGAAAAATTAAGTAGAGTTATTCATTTTGTGATGTAGTTTGTGTATTACAGTTAGAAAAATTAAGTAGAATTATTCATTTTGTGATGTAGTTTGTGTATTACAGTTAGAAAAATTAAGTAGAATTATTCATTTTGTGATGTAGTTTGTGTATTACAGTTAGAAAAATTAAGTAGAATTATTCATTCTGTGATGTAGTTTGAAGGTTATCATTGGTTGAACAAACTGTGAAATAAGGGGCAGATATAATAAGATTTCATCTTCTTTCTGCTCCCTTCATTTTATCCTACTTGTATTCTTGTATCTGATGAAACTGTCTTGTATTGTTCTTTTAAAATGAATGAATAAACATCAAATCAATTTTTTTATTTGTTTAAATGTTTTTGATTTTATATGTACAGCACTTTGTTGCAGCTGTGGTTGTTTTAAAGCATTTTATAAATAAAGTAATATTATTATTATTATTATTATTATTATTATTATTATTATTATTTCAGGAAAGTTTTTATTCATCACCACAACTGATTTATGGTACTTTTTGAGTCAATTTGAGATGAACACCACATCCTACTACCCATAGAAACACAAACATCACTATAAACCAGTCACTTCTACAGATTTTGAGTTGAAATCTGGTCAACATAAAATGATTTTAGTTTAAAACTCTGGCATTAACTTTTTACAGTTACAAATGTGCACGTATAAAATCAGACATCACACCACAAAAACATGCATAGCTATTTACAATGTTCAAGGCCGGCATTCAACTGTTATCTTTTGGTCCTTCGCACCTGCTTTGTCAATTGACTTTTAAATACAAACCTATTAATTGCTGGGTTTCAGATGACGTAGCAGTGACGTCACAGAATGCAGATGCGGGGCAGGAGCTAAACGCAGCCGTTTCCTTCTGTTGCTGATTCAGCATCAACATGCCTAAATTCTGTGCCGTTTACGGTTGTTGCAACCGCTCTAATCGAGAGATAGATAAAAGTTATTTTCGTGTTCCGAAAGTAGTATGCTACAAGGGGATTAATTTAAAAAAACTTACAGAAAAAAGACGACAAACGTGGATTACAACCTACGGCTAAAAACAGGAGGTGCAGAAACTGACGAGAGTCTGCAGCGACCACTTTGTTACAGGTAAGGGTCGTATCGTTTAAATCATATTTTCAGATATTTTATTGGACAGTAACTAGAAAGACAGGTAAGATATGTTATGCCCTAGCTTGTGTAGTGGTTCAACACTTGGTTGTTCCCAGAAAAAATCCGATTAGAATGCTAATGTTGTTAGCGGTTAGCTTAGTGCTAGGAAAGGCATTTACGTGTTTTACTTTAAAGTGGTGTCTTATATTTAGGTTGTCCGAGTGCAGCAGGTGATGTACATTCCCAAGACTGGGCCCCCACTGTTAACCTGGGGTACCAAAGAAGTAACGAGTGGCCACAAACAGAAGCATCCCTCCGGCGCAGGGAAAGAGCTAAGGCCTGGAAGCTTCTCTGCACTGCCACTGAGGAGGAGGCCAACAGTCTGGAAGATGAGCTCTGTGAAGAAAGCTTACCAGCCCCTGAAAACGAACGATTCAAAGGTAAAATAATAATAAATAAAAATACTATTTATTTATTTATAGAATTTCTGAACGTAATTTTTAATAATTAAATATTTGCAGATGCAGAATGCCAGACGGATCTAAGCATGGTTGACCTCACAAAGCTGGAGGATGCAGTGAAAGGCTACACAACTGAGATCTGCGACCTTAAGGAAAAAGTCTCAGTGACTAAATTTACTCCTGAAACCTTCCAGAACAACGATAAAACAAAGTTTTATACGGGACTGCCCAACTTTTTAGTTTTGATGCAAATTTTTCAGCTCTGTGAACCTTATACATCAGCATGTCATCACTGTCAGCACTCTCCAAATTTGAGCAATTTATTATGATACTTATGCATCTCAGATTACATCTGCAGCTTCAAGACCTTGCCTATAGATTTAATGTGTCAAAAGCCACTGTGTCTCGAATTTGTTTTAGAACGATTCATGTTCTCCATGAAAGATTACAATTCTTAATAGAGTGGCCTGAGCGACAAGTAATTCAATCAACTATATTTATATAAATATTTTAAGTTTAAATGATTATACATGTATTTATCATTTAAAGTAAATCAAAAGTAAATTAAATCACTAATACTGTTACAGACCATATTTGTACATGTTAATTGTTCATGAAGACAAAAAAAAAATTTACCCAATAAGGTTGAATATTTTTAATTTATTCAATGAACTCCATAACCAATCTTTGTGAATATTGGTCAGTTAAAATGACATGAGTTTTGCTATTGAAATAAAAACATTTTTCTGAAGTAGACTCATTTTGCAACATTTGTGACATATGACATTTGTATGTGCTGTTATTTAACATATTAGAACACCTTTGAAATTCACAAGCTAATCTCATATTGATTTAAATATATCATTTGATTTAACATACTTAACTTTTCAATTAAGATTATTGTAAATAAAAAACAGCTGTCATGACATGTAACAACATCACATGACCCTTCTGCAGAGTGCTTGCTACAGGTGTAGCTGAAACATGTTATGGTAGTGACAAATGTTTTTGGGGAAAAAAGAGCAACTGTTTAAATTTGTATAAACTTTTCAAACTCCTTTCATCAACTACTCCAAATAACATTCTTGATTCTTAGATTGGTTAGTCACGTGTGGATTTCTGTCCCAGGATTTCAGGTAGGATGCAATGTGTAAAATAGTGCTGAATTTTGGGAACTGCTGTTTCCCACAGCTGGTCATCTGGCAGAATTCTTTCCACATAAATATCATTTTCACTCCATACTACAAAATCACAATATTGTACATCCACAATGTGAATCTGATCCTGGAGCTGATGGTAATAAGGATGGTTCCTATCCAGTTGTACAGAATCTCCAACCTTGACGAGACGACGAGACAAAAACCAGGCTGTCCAGCACACATCCTCAGACTGACTTCATGCTCTTTGCTCTGTGGGCACTGAAGGACAAGACAATGAAACTTAGACATAAAAAATAAATACGGTAGTCTCCAAAACATTTCAATATGATACTTTTTTAAAGATTGTGTTTCACTCATTTCACTATCCAACACCAATGTTAGAAAATGAGACTATATTTATGTCTCTGTCAACCAGGTGTGTTCCACAGGTAAGAATGTATTAATCTGGACTAAGTTTTAAAAGGTGATGGAAAGGTCACACATTTTTTAACTGGAAACAAGGCAACATCCCACAAACTGCAAGACCATCCCCAAAACTACGGCTACATGCTGTGAAATATGCAAACAACAAAGATTTGAGTAAAAAATTATAGTTGTAACATTCATACTGTGAGGTGCGCAAAGTCTGCAGTGCAGTACCCTAATGCATGCTCAATAATCCAGGTAGAAAAATCTAAAAAAGCTAAGTCTGCAGTGCAGTAGTCCAAACCTTTTGAGAAATAAATTTTACCTTGATTTCACACACCCTGGCTCCATGACAGTCACATGAAACGACTCCATCTGGTGAGGCTCCCATGTATGGCCACCTTGAGTTTAACCAGCTAGTATCTGAAGTTACAAAGAAGATACGATCACCTTGATGATACTGTATTATCAAAACAAAAAAAATCATAATATTTTCAGTACATTAACTTACCTTTTTAATGTGTGATGGCATTAACCATTTACACTTTTCTGTGGTACATGAAGCACTTTTCTTCATTTTCACCCCAGCTTCTGTTGCAAAAAGAACTGCTCCTACATGGGAGCAAGATTCTGACAGTCTGAAAAAATATGCAAGAAGATGAATAACAGTAGGCCTACTAGTATTTAGCCATTAAATCCCCACTGAGATGAGTCCTGGATAGAAAATATAATTTTTAAGTAGTGGGACATTCATGCTAATAGCAAAACAAAACAATAAAAGCTAAATACAAAATAAATATAACTTACCCAGCCATACAGTCACAGTGGGCTGTGACTACTTCCCCACTTTGTGTAGCCACAAACCATGTTTTTAATGGAGTTACTGTAGATCTCTGACCTACAGTGTAGAAATGCATATGACTCAACGTTAACACATACAACTCCAGCACGAATTTGGCTTTACAGAAGCTAAATATATTATTTGTAAGTAGATCCACGCACATAGAAATAACAGGGGGCTAACTAAACTTGTTGTTAGCATTAGCGATAGCGTAGTTAGCATAGGCTAATTACTAAATAAATAATACATCTCACTACTCACCCGGGCAGAAACAAGTCGACAACCATTTAAAGCTTCTTTTGATCCTAAATGGTTAACCCAAAACTCGTCCTCGCCAGTTTATTTAGGGCTTTGGCATACTTGCTGTAATCCATTCTGCTGTGTTTTGAACTGGGGAAAATCACTTCCTGCCCCGCATCTGAATTTCGCGCCACTTCCGGGTCACGTGATTGCAACCCAGCAATTGCTTCAAATGCTAAATTTCTTTGTAAGAACTCAACCCACCCTTCAACCCAACCTAAAAGTGACAACTATTCACCTTTGATGCAATAACTGCCTGGATGTTTTAAGACAAATTGCTTTGCTGGTAACTTCTGCGATTCCTTTGAGCGTATTTTTCTGAATCATTACACCAAATCATCTATTTGGCAAATAGATCATTTAGACACCAAATCATTAAACTGCCAAAAAAAAAAAAAGCTCAAACTTGCATTTCAAAGGTGATTCATCAGTGGTTGACAGCTCGTGTGCCCAAAAAATGAAAGCACAGATCCTTAAGTGCTTCTTTTTCCAGTTAGATTCAACCTGATGCAGCAGATCAGCGAGGATGCAATGAACTGTGGGTCATCTCTCGGCCGTCTCCGCAGCTGATGTGTGCGACTTGTGGTGCAAAGCAAAAAGATTTGTATTTTCAGACCATTAAACAGAGGATGTAAAGCTGCGCGCAGACATACAGCGGTCAAAATGTGTCAACGGGTAAAATAGAGAGTTGTTGCGCCGCTCGGCCATTTATCTCGCCAGCCGGTCACTGAATCGAGGAGGTCCTCATCAGCAACAAATAAACATATTAGTGTGATCAGTCGTGCTCCGAGAGGGAAGACAGCGTTGCAAATTAACGATGCTCTGTTGCCATGAGGACCGGAGGGCTGTTAAACCCAGGGTGACCTTGAAGAGCCTCTTCATGGGAGTGACTGACGTGGCGGCTGTCGCCAGGGGAGACACCGACAGTGAGACGGGAGGGGTCGACAGACAGGTGGTGTCGTGCGGCAGCGCTGCAGGTGGCAGACGCTGGGTGTGGAGCACACCTGGGAGGCGCGGGATAAAATCTGCTTTCGCTGAAATAAGTAAATCAATCAATCAAATCTGTGACGGGGGGGTTTCTGAGAAAGGTTGTGATGAAGAGGAACCTGGTGTTGTCATCTCCACAGACACACTAAGGAAGTGGAACTGTAAGTAACGCTCGTAAATTTGAACATATTACACCCATTCTCCATAACCTCCATTGGCTTCCTGTCACCTACAGAATTCAATACAAAACTGCTCTCATTACACACCAATGCTTACACGGAACTTCACCTGACTATCTAAAGGACATTCTTGCACCATATTCATCCACCCGGTCTCTACGATCACAGAACAGTAATCTACTTCACATTCCACAAACCAAATTAAGGACCATGGGAGACCGGGCATTCTGTGTGGCTGCCCCCCGCCTATGGAACTCCCTCCCTGACTACCTGAGAGCTCCACAGTCACTGGTTGACTTTAAAAACGGCTTAAAGACTTTTCTTTTTAAGCAAGCCTATTCTGCCTCCACATGATTTTATCTTTGATCTTGGTTGATATTATTATTGATTTTACTTGATTTTATCACTTGTTTTATTTATTTATTTTTAAGCAGGCCTATTCTGCCTCCACATGATTTTGTCTTTGATCTTAGTTGATATTATTATTGATTTTACTTGATTTTATCACTTGTTTTATTTGATTTTTGCTTTTGTTGCACTTTGTAGCACTTTGGGATTTTTATTAATGAAAAGTGCGTTATAAATTGAATTCATTATTATTATTATTAACGTAACCAACCCAACCCAGCTGGTGATCTGTGTTTATGCCATTTTTAAATCACCCGTAGCCAAAGGTGAAGCAGCAATAATGTTTATGCAGCTGTACGAGTCTGTATGAACCAGTGGACAGATTTAAATGAAACTGTCAGAAAGGAATCACAGGATGGACATCTACAACTGACTCACTTCTAGAGTCAACACATTTTAAGAAAGTTGCTACAGCTATATATGCTAGTGTTTCCCTTAACATTATACAAGTGGAGGGGACACGCCCTTTTAACAGAACCGAGCGCCCCGACTATTGAACAAACTGTGCGCACCACACCCCCCGCCCACCCGTCGGCACTGGCATAACTCTAAGCTAGCGGCAAGCAATACAGGCGTGCTAGCTAAAAAGCTAAAGGTAGCACTCACGCTGAACCCCCCCTCCACTCCTACGCTCAAAAACTGAATCAGAATCAGCATTATTGTCATCATCACACCAAAAAAAAAAACGTCGAGAGACGGAAGCGACTGAGGCCGCCGGCCTCAAGAGGCGCTGCCCTTTTTTCAGATAAGGAAAATGAAACATGAGGGGGAGTGAAGGTGTAAAAAAAAAAAATCAAATCAAATCTTGCACTGTGTCCTAGATGGGACAGTGTGAAAGTTGAAAAAAAAAAAAAAAACTCAGCATATGAAACAGCAACATACTGATGACATCATAATATACATATGCATGAGGAGGCTGATGAGGGCAGTGAGTTGTCCGTGGACACTGTCAGAGTTCCATAGTTCTGATAAAGATGGCGCAGCATTTATCAGCTGGCTCAACTCTGACACAGATGTCCTCGGGAGGGGAGCGATAGGGGAGGGGGTACTGCCGGTACAAACAGCGCACAGCTCAGCTGTGCAACGTATATGTACTGTACAGTACTGCAAATTTTACTCACCAGCTCTGGAGAACAGCAGTTCTGTTCTGGTCAGGATCTGTTCCGATTCTGCAAACCTACCCTGCAGCGACGAAGCCCAACGCTCCATCCAGGTTGATGCGCATGTGGATAACTGAGCTTCAGGATTATTTGCGACTTTCCTGCCAGTTCTGTGAGATTAATAGATGGATCCTTACTTCTGACTTTGCGTTGCAAACTTTCCCTCCATTTTGACAGAAAGCAGCGGCCGGAAGCACTGTTGACTTCTGGGTAGTGTAGTTATTTTGACTGATGTTACAGTATAGCAGAGCCATAGAGAGAGAGTTGCGACACTCCCATTGACTCCCATAGAAAGAATGGAATGCGGAAGTCACGTGGGTCATGGAGCTGCTAAAAGTGACAAACAGGCCCCTGTTCTACCATTGAACACAGTACATTCTCCGTGTTTTCTCCGGTAAGTTGATGAAAATACAGCATTTTTTTGCCACTTTGAGGCATTAGCTGACTGTTCTGACCACAATTTATCAACAGTAATATTTCATGTTGCCAGTTTTTTGTTAATTAAACATGTGAAATTGCTAGTTGTGTGTTAACTGCAGCTAGCTCTTCCATCATGATGGTTTAACTGGGTCTATTTCTGTCTAATTCATCGTTTTAAAATATCCATTACAGCTTAAATTTTCAAAAGTTTATATTTTTATTTTTTATGATAATTCCAGAAAATACTTAGCCTTTTTTTTTCTGAGAGAATGATGTGGTTTAATTTAGTTCAAATTATAGATCCTTTGTCAAAAACTGCAGCATAAATTGTGACATAAAGAAAAATGTGATTGTGGAGATGACTAAATAGTATTATGTTTTCCAGGTAAACCACATGAGAATGACTTCAGTGAACTGCATTCAAACAAAGGTAAAGGTACAAGTTCTCGTTTTATGTCTTCCCAAAACAATAATTGCTGAATCAAGAAGTTTGAATAAAATTATTTTAACACCATAACCTTCACAAATTGGAATTTACTGCAGGACTGTTAATTTGAATTTGTATTATATTAGTTTAGCGTATGGTAATCATGGGTCAAGTTGAGATTAGGCTCTCTTTCAAGACAGAACAAGAAATAGGAATTATTTCCAAGAACATATCAGCATCAATAAGTTGTAGAACATTAATATATATATATATATATATAT
>JBBPBX010080092.1:3879-16245 GCA_038048925.1 Garcialebias charrua
AGGCCAGATCAGGGATAACAGTCGGTCGGGACAGTTTATTGTGCGACACTGCGTACGCGGTTGTAAAACTTGAGCTATGCGCGTACATGCCCTGCGGGGGTCCGTGCGTACCTCCGCTTACGTACGCGGGAGTATACTGGGGGCTTTACACAGACAGTCGACTCGCATCTTTGATAAAACCACAGCATTGCATACAGGAGAGAAACTGATGCTGATTTAGCGATCTCATTACATTGGCAGTGTTTCTCTTACCATTATACAAGTGGGGTGCCCCACCCCGTCAACAGAACTGAGCACCCCACCTACCTTACCAAACTTACAAAAATATACTCTTAGCATATTGTTGTATACCTTCCATTAAGTTTCCTCAAGAGCGATTACTAAAATCATGTTATTTGTAAAATAATAATAATAATAAAAAAAAATTTAAAATGCTTTATGTTTAAAAGAGAATGCCGCGGGCCAGTTGACAATGCTCAAGGGCCGCCTCTGGCCCTTCTTTTCTCCATATAAAAAAATTAACAAAAACTTTGTAAAGATATCTATTTTTCTATTTAACTGTCTGACTATTCAAGCTTTTAAAGGAGTGTTTAACCAACATGTCCCCTCTGTGTGTTTTCTCAGCAGCACAATGGGGGTCCAAGTGCACAAGCTCACATCAAATTCATATCATAAAAACATTCTGACTTCTCTGCATCAGCTGAGGATCCAAGGACAGTTGTGTGATGTTACAGTGCAGGTGGACTACCAGGGAGATGTTCAGGAGTTTCAGGCCCACCAGGTGATACTTGCTGCATCCAGCGGCTACTTCAAGAAAATCCTTTTGTCCCAGAATGCAACCAAAGAGAAATTGTTACTCGCAAACATGCAGTCCAATGATTTCTCCAAGTTTCTGGAATTTGTGTACTCTGGGAAGATCGAAGTTACTCAAGATAAGATTGGTGATGTCCAAGCAGTGGCACAGATATTGGATTGTGAGAGTCTGTCGGAGATTTGCGGTGAAGCCTTAAATACTGGAGTTTCACAAAAAACCAGAGAGAGAAGAATGCATGCCTCAAAACCCCAAACTCAAGATGCTTCAAGTAGCACTAAAAAGGGAGAGAAGGCAAAAGGAAAGAAACAACCCAAAAACACTTTTCTAAAGCGGAAACTCTCCATTAAGAGCTCCGAGATAGAAGACCTCATTAAAAAAAGATTAAAGGTGAAAAACATACAGAAGAAGGCAAGAATACGGGGTGGAAAATTAAAACTGAAGCTTGCAGGCCGTAAAATGGTCCATAAGCCCTCTCAAAATCTTCACAGTGAAAAACAAGTTGAGACAAAAAGCACTGAAGAGAGTGGGAACGGGACTGAAGACGCCGTTCGGCCAAACGAAAAGAAAGAGAAGGAAGAGACCTCACTGGTGCAGTCTTTATCTCATGATGAATGGGGAAGTGACGATGAGATACATAGTATTGACCCCTTGTTTTTATTGGACACAGAGGAGGATGAGGAAGAAGAACAATTTAAGAGAAAGCAAAAAAAAACCTCCAAGGCCCAGTTCCTGTGTAACAAGTGCATGCGGACTTTCCACTATGAGAAAAGCTACATGAAACACATCAGGTAATGTTTCTCCTGAACCTTACTGTTCATTCTTGTAGTTCCATGATGTGTGCATGAGGAGTTTTGTACAACACAAGTCAATTGGTCAATAAACCAGCTAGTTTTAAGTTCACTAATTTACTCTGTGCCATTTCCTTCTGTAAATCTAAAAAAGTTAATCCAGGTCCTCTGGACGTTCAAAAAACAAACAAACAAACAAAAAATCCTAGAAACATTTCATCTGGTTGATCCACTATGAGAGGGTGCTATTTATAAGACTGAGCTGAATACAGCTCCTCAGACTGAAGAAGTCTTTCGGATGAAAGATGAAACGTTTCTACAATTTTTTGTTTGTTGTTTTTTTGTTAGTTTTTTTGAACGTCCAGAGGACCTGACTTAGCTTTTTTAGATTTTTCTACAAGGATTATTGAGCATGCATCAGAATATTCCTTCTGTAAAGCTCCTTAGGCCCAGGCAGAGCTCTGCGTTCGGCCGAACGGCGCGCGCGTTCACTAGCACAGCTTTGCGTTGGTTCTCGCGTTAATTCTCGCGTTTTCGCTCCAAATTCTTGACGTCATTTGAGCAGCCACAGCGCAAAGCGTTCGCTGATTGGTCATTTGCTGACACGCCTACTGAATTGATTGACAGGTCGGGGGGAGAGAAAAAAAAGGCGAGTGGACAGCTTCACACAGCTTCAGCCGCAAGCGGTGTTATATCTTATTAAAAAGTTCTAAAAAATTATAAAAACAGGGAGCGCTGGTCCTGCAGCCCACAGCCCACCAGGAAATATTTAGAACCTTGCGCAGCCACGTAGGACTCTAGTTTAATTCGCTCATGACAAATTCATTCATTTCTCATCATTTCAGTCATGGAGTCAACGGAAGAGGAAGCGATCACTTGACTTTTGGCAAAAACAAAACAAAAGAAAAGGCCAGATCAGGGATGAAGAAGAGGAATTTAATACATTTGTGTCATATACAAAACAGTCCGGTGCCGGGCAGTTTATTGTGAGACAACGCGCCTCGCGTACGCGGTCGTAAAATTTGAGCTTTGCGCGTTCGTGCCCTGCGGGGCTACGCTTGTGCCTCGCGCTCGCACGGCGTTGAGCGCCATTCGGCCAAACGCAGAGCTCTACCTGGGCCTTAATTAGTTACGCACAATACTAGCTAGCTAAAATGCTAAAAACAAACAACGCACATCTCAGCTTCTCTCTAGACCCAGCTCTAAACTGCAGGTACAGACAGCTCGTCTCCCCCTTCCCCCACCCCTCTCTGAGCTGCGTGTGTGCCCTCAGAAACCATTTTATCTCCAGCAAACTAGTTGGTCCACTTAAGGAGTGTACTTCTTAGTGGGGAAAACAGTTTACTTGGGACTCCTCAGACTGATGAAGCCCTCCGGATAGAGGGCGAAACGTCTTTCCACAAAAAATATACTGTCCAGATGACTTGAGTGACCATTGGATTTTGTACTTGGATAACTGAGTATGAACTTTGATGACTTCATACCTGATTTGTTGTGATGGGTCACACGTCTTTCTCATTTAACATTGATTAATTTAACTAAACTAATATTTAACAAGACTGCACGGTGACACAGTTAGTAGAGCTGCCGCCTCTCAGCGAGCAGGTTGCCACGATTCAAAACCTGGCTGGAGACCTTTTAGGGTGGAGTTTGCTAGTTCTTTATGTGCATGCATGGGTTTGCTCCGGGTACCGGTACTCCATTTTCCTCCCACAGACCAAAGACATGCGTGTTAGGCTGATTGGTAACTCTAAATTGTCCCTAGGTGTGAGTGAGAGAGCGAATGGTTGTTTGTCTCTATTGCCCCTTTTCCATTAGCACCTGTACGGCATGATTCGACTCGGTTCTGCACAGTTCCAAGTAAATCTGGGCGATATGGACCAAAATTAATATCTTCGTATTTTAAGATAAATCGCGATACACAATATATATCTCAATAATTTTTCTTTCCATAAAGTAATAACAAAAATATATTTCTGAGTCAAAGCTTTGTCCCAGTTGTCACACAGACACATATACCGTAGTAAATACCGGTAGCTGTAACTGTACAAAATAAATATAAAAAAAATTTAACTATTTACTGTACATATATTGGTTTATTGTTTAAAGATTTATTGACTTATATTGAATAATAATCCTCGTCAGCTGTGGGCAGCTGTGGCTGAGAGTCTAGAGCAGTCGTCCTCCAATGAGAGAGTTGTGGGTTCAATTCCACCAGCAGTCACATGTTAAAGTGTCCCTGGGCAATACACTGAACCCCTCAGATGTATGTCCCATTGGCCTATGAATGTGATAAAGCTCTGATTATTCTTTGTACAGATCTAGTAGAGTGCTGTATGAATGGGTAAATGAGGACACAGATTGTGTTGTTAAAAAGCTTTGAGTGTATTGATAAGATAGAAAGGAGCTATATAAGTACAGGCCATTTAGCTTCACGTTAGAAAGCATGTGTGAACTGTAGCTGCAGGTCCAACAGACCTCAGCCTTCTTCCCTGAAACAAACCACGGGTCAGAAGTCTAGTTGTGCTGTGCCTTATGAAAGGAACAGAGAGAGGTGGTGACATTAATAAATCAGCAGCTTATCATATTGCTAAGACATGGTCCTCAGCTGTGGAACAAGACGCTAAAGCGTTAGCCATCTTGTTAGCAGGGGTGTTGAGGATGGCCAAGGACGAATCCAAGGAGTCCTGAAATTATGGCAGAATGTTTATTCAGCTGGGCCCCTCTGAAAAGTCCATGGAAATTCCTCGGTAGGGGGATAGTGTGGAGTAGAGCTTCAGATTCACAAAACTTCCAGGTGGGTTGAGATAAAATGGCCTGTCAAGTAGGGGTGGGCGATATATCGAATATACTCGATGTATCGCGATATTTTAAATGTACGATGGTTAAAAGGGCTTTATCGTCTATATCGAGGATCCTCCTGCTGTCGCGCGGGTTCCCACTCGCCCCCCTCCTTCCTGCAGGCTGCAGGAGGACGGAGCTTCGGAGACTTTCAGCACAACATGTAAACACGGCAGATATGAAGAGCGCTGAGGGGGAAAAACAATGTTCTGAGCTAGTTTGGATTAAATTGTCAGATGAGGGCATAAAAAATGATTTTGTAGAAAATAATCCCGAAGAAAGGTCGGAACTACGAATCTTTTTCACCATTTAAACAGCGGAGTGGAGCATGATGAAACGGCAGAACCAAGTGTTTTTACAGCTGCTGCTTCCTTAAAACAAACCACGGGTCTGAGCTCATTTAGTCATGCGTGCACCGCAGAGAGAGGTGGAGACATTAATAAATCAGCATTTTATCATTATCGCTAAAGACATGGTCCTTAGCGGCTAACAAGATGGCTAACGCGTTAGCCGTCGTCTTCCACAGCTGAGACTGACCGTGTCTTTAGCGATATATGATCAACTGCTGATTTAATAATGTCTCCACCTCTCTGTTCACGTTTCTGAGTGGAGGCTGTCGTGTTTTTACACAAGGATTCAATGCGACACTTTGTAGAGCAACTTAGAGAACGTCTTCGTGAATCCGGAAACAACCCCCTGACCCTTTCACAATAAAACCGGATACAGTACACAGAGGCTCACTGTGATAAATCTGTTCTTGTTCAGAGGTTTTGCAGACATTGCCTGAACTTGGCACAGTTTGTGGTTTGTTGTTAAAAATTACTAGCACATGCAAATAGTTGAGAGTTGTTACCTGTGACTGTTCTGGGTCAGTAAATTTTATGGCCACTGTTTACACTTTTGTTTTTGTATTTTAAAGGCCTTAAATGTTTTGATTTAATATTTTTTTAATGTTAAAAGCACAAGAGCACCTTTTCAAGTTTAAATTATTTATTCTTCTTTTTTGCTTGAAGTACTTTTTATTTATGTGTGCAATTGATGGTTAAAATAAAATATTTAAGTTTGTTCAAATTTAGTGTTGACATTTTTTAATCAATTTTGAATCATTTTTTCATTGATTTTGGAGATATCGCGATATATATCGTGTATCGTGATATAGCCAAAAAATATTGCGATATAATATTTTCCTCATATCGCCCAGCCCTACTGTCAAGACCAGTCAGGGAGCCGAATTCAGATAAACATGATTGTTTTGGGGACAGACAGAACTTTAATGACATCTACCTACCTTGAGTCTGTGTCGGTCCACTTGGTTCCGAAACGTCAAAATTCCATGGCTACACCAATGGGCCGGGCCTGAAAATAATCCCCAAGATTTGATCCATTCTGCCAAAAGCATTTGAGTCTGGGTACTCGAGGCACAAACCAAGCCATCATAAGGCAAGCAGCCTGATTGGGTCCAAATTTGCTGCAGACAACTTCCTTGATTGTAGATGAACCAGGAACCAGCCGAATCCAAAAAGCAAGAACCAGTTATCATAAATTCAATAATATATGTGTCCAGTGCTGGGCAGCGCTAATCCAAAAATTAGTTCCGCTATTTCTAAAGCACTTATTAATTAATTTAGGTCCGCAATTTCAAAAGCGCTTATGTATTAGCAATGTTAGCGGAAGCTAATGCTAACACGCTAACCGCCATTTTGAACAGGGCAAATGGTGAACTACTTTTTTTAATCCAGCAGATTTGACCATTTTGTGAACCGGTTAAGCTCAGAAAAACCTTGTGCTATAAAGTTAGCTAAGAAATATATTTTTTCTCAGCAAAGAAATAATTGTTTTTACCGTGTTTTCTTGGAAAGTCCTTAGCTTCTGTGGCCGCCGCCATTTTGAAGAGGGCAAATGGCGAACTACTTTTTAAAATCCAGACGCGTCGCGTAGGCCGCTGAGAAACATCCATAAGTTCACCCTCCATGTTAAAAACTCTTCGTCTGACTCTTCGAAAACAAGCAATAAGGCTGCAGAGTAACACACTGGCTGCTAACTGCGCTCTCTCTAGCCAAGAGACTGAGGGGGACGCTTTTTTGTCACGGACCACATCCGGCGCTGACAGGATATGGTCTGTTAGCAGTCGTCCGGTTGATTTAAGAGCCCGTAAATAAGTTTTTTCGTTTTTACTGATAGATAATTAGTTATTAGTGGTACTGCATTTTAAATAAAAATAGCGCAAATCCGCTTATGAATTATAAAAGTCAGTCAATCCGCTGTAAAGCTAACAAATTGCTTAGGTCCGCTATAAGCGGATTAGCGCTTTAGCGCTCCCTAGCGGTCTGGCGCCCACCTTTGTATGCATCCTTAAAATCCACAACTGGCAGCATAGATAGACATGTCATCAAGTCTTCCAAGTCGATACAGGTAGTCCCCGACTTATGAACGAGTTCCGTTCCTACGCACCATTCGTAACACGAAATCGCCGTAAGTCGGAGCACATACAATTTTTTAAAATTAATTAATTAATTTAAATAAATAAATGTACAGTACAGGTAGTCCCCGACTTACGAGCGAGTTCCGTCCCTAGGGGGCGCTCGTATGTCAAAAATTCGTAAGTAGGATCACATAGTAAAAAAAAAATAATTTTTTTTTTTTTACTTTTTTTTTTTTTTTTTTATAAATGAATACATGTACAGTACTGGACAGTCACCAAGCACTTAGCCTATCCTAACACAGTTTTTAAAGATGAAGGAATAAGTTGAATTGTCTCCCTTTCACATAAAGGGAGCAAGCTCCCTATGGAGCCTGCAGGGAGGAGGGAGACAATTCAACTGACTCCTTCATCTTTAAAAACTGTGTTAGGATAGGCTAAGTGCTTGGTGACTGTCCAGTACTGTACATGTATTCATTTATTAAAAAAAAAAAAAAAAAAAAATTTATATTTTTTTTTAATGAGATGCATGCTCTTAAGTCCGGGACCTCGTAAGTCAGAGCGCTCGTAAGTCGGGGACTACCTGTACTGTACAGTTACCAAGCACTTAGCCTATCCTAACACAGTTTTTAAAGATGAAGGAGTGAGTTGAACTGTCTCCCTTTCACATAAAGGGAGCTAGCTCCCTTTATGTGAATGGAGCCTGCTAGGGAGGAGAGAGACAATTCAACTCACTCCTTTGTCTTTAAAAACTGTGTTAGGATAGGCTAAGTGCTTGGTAACTGTACAGTATTGTACATTTATTCATTTAAAAAAATAATTATGAGATGCGTGACGTAAGTCCGAAACGTCGTAAGTCGAGGGCATCGTAAGTCGACTACCTGTATACAGCTGTGTGCGTGACAAAAGGGCAAATCGGCTCACCTAAAAAGCCAGTCTTCTCTTCGAAGATATGTTATCAGTTGTGGTGAGGGACCAACTGACCAAATCCAAGTCCATAATTATGATTCGGAAGATTTGTAGAAGAGAGGCTCTAAGCAGTTTCACAGACAGGACAGACCAAAAGCAAAGCGGAGCGGGAGAGGAGGAGAACACGTCCGCCCTTGACAAGAGGAAGTGTTGAGTGATTAATTGGTCTATCTTTACCAACTGTTACCAAAGTGCACTAATGCACTTTGATAACAGTTCCTGTTTTAAATGTGCTATACAAATAAACGTGACTTGACTATCTTTAGAGAGCTCAAAGGTCAGTCACATAATCCCACTCAAGTTGAACATTTACAGTAGTCAAATCTCTACAAACTGAGAAGGATGCCTGAGCTATAAGCTCCAAAGGAGGCTAGGTTTTCTTACATTTGTCAGTTAGTATCAAGAGAACTCTTTAAGCTTATTGGCACACTTAATTAAAGAAACTTTTTTTTTTCTTTCTGCCAGTACTTACCATGGAGAGACAGCAGATGTAATCTATTGCTGTGAAGTCTGCCAGCAGACGTTTGCTAATCGCAGCAACCTGAAGCTCCACGCAAAGCACGTTCACAGCACTGAGAGGCTTTTTGAGTGTGAAATTTGTGCAAAGACCTTTAAACGAAAGAAGGATGTCGCACGCCATACGAAGCAGGTGAAGTGTAAATATTTGCATGCTTTCTTTTTGTTTTCTCAGTCATATGGTTGGGGGATTTTCTCAGAGGAATTTAAAGCAGAAATTTGTCCCAGGTGCATGAACAAAATCAGCAATACAAGTGCCCTGAGTGTGGGAAGACACTCGGCTCCAAAGCTACTTTGTTGTTGCACGAGAGGACGCACACGGGCTTCAGACCCTACGAGTGCACCAAGTGTCAGGCCAGATTCACCCAGAAGTCTGCCCTCAATACGCATCAAAGGTAAACTGTTCTTTGTCGCTTGAACCTGCTGCTTTGTCACTAAACAAGTTGAACATTTCTTCTTATGCATTTTTCTTAAAGCTGCTGTCTGCGATTTCTGTATAACCAAAACACTTAGAAAATTTTTGAACAGGGAAAGCCTTCTGCTCCCTCCCCCTCAGAGCCATATATGGCTGCTCCCCCGTGGTCTGCTGAACTTGAGATCAGCTCCGCCTCCGCTGTCAGCTCCTGTCGGAGCCGCTGCATATTCTGTGTTTATATGTTAATAAAACGTTCTAAAAAATAAAACCATGGAGCGCTGGTCCAGCACTCCAGAACACCAGAAAATCTGCAGAGACTGGAGCAGCCACGTAAAACCTGACTTTAATTCGCTCGTGACAACCTCAGCCATTTCCTCATTCAATGCACTCAGCGGAGGGAGAGGAGCGGAGTGAGCGATCACTTGACTTTTGGCAAAAAAACAAAAGAATTGTCCAGATAAGGGATGAAGAAAGGGAATTTAATACATTTGTGTCACATATAAAACAGTCCTGCATCGCTTTGCAATTATTTCAACGAGAACCTGCGCAGCCGCTCGGGCTCGCAGGCGGGGGCGTGGGTTGGGGGGCTGGGTTAGGAGCGTGAGAAGTTAGCTGTTTTTATTGGCTGGTTATAAACTCTGTTTTTATACATAGTTCCCACACACGTGGCGAGTATTGCGCAATACCGGGTTTTTTGCCACCCGTAAAGGCAGAAATTGCGGACAAACAGACTCGAGCTACCACAGCTAAATACATTACTAGCTTGACCAAGGCACAAGAGCAAAATGGCAGTGGTCGGAGTTTAATGAGTTGTCGAAAGAAATCATGGCAGACGAAGCGGACAACTTGTCACCAAGTAGTTACTCTGATCTCATTAATTATTTATGTTTATTATGTTTATTAAATTTGTTCATTTTTTTTACAAAAGAAACAATACAAGGCAATCTCATAATGATAGTGTACAAAATGTAAAAAAATGAAAGGTGGCAGAAAGAAGAATAAATCTTATTATATCTGCCCCTTATCTCCAACAATCAGATTAAACAACAGTAGTCAAACCATGTAAACAATAATAATCTTCAACCAACTTTTTCCAACAGTCAGGTTAAACAATAATATTCTTCAACCAACAGTACAAAATTACTAACTCTTTTTAATTTTCTAACTAACAGTACAAAATGACTAACTCTTTCTAATTTTCTAACTAATACAATACACATTACGTTATTTCACATATATTTTTTAACACATTTGTTTTGATCATTTTTTTAAATGTAAACATTGACTTGGCATTTTTAACATTTTCAAAGTCAAAGTCAAAGTCAACTTTATTGTCAGATCTGCAATATGTACTGTACAGGACATACACAGGACCGAAATTGCGTTTCTCTCAGTCCCTCGGTGCAACAGTAAACATCTAAACATTGAAACACTGAAACATATAATAATAGACATAAGCATAAAGTAGGGCTGGGCGATATGGAAAAAATCATATATCACGATATGGACTTTTTTATATCACGATAACGATATATATCACGATATATACAACACGATGTGTGTGTGTACAGCAAAAATTTGGACCAAAGTTTTTTTATTTTATTATTTTACTACAGATAGTTACATTTATAAGAATGTGAACAAAAAGAACAAGGAAATTTGGACCAAAGTAGAAACTAGATCTACCTAAGATCTACCTTAATTCAAGGAGTACGATTATGGAATGACTTAATGCCAAATGACAAATGTTAAGGAAGCCAAATCATTCCTTGTATTTAAGAAACTGGTAAAAAATGAATTGCTAAAAAAAAATAAATGAATCTAATTTAATGTGTGATATATGTGAATTGAAAATTGACTGAGTTATTTACTTATTTTGTTATTATAGAAAATATTGTTTGAACTGTTATTAGATGAATAAGGAGCAGATTTAATAAGATTTATTCTTCATCTGCTACCTTTCATTTTATTTTTTTTCTATTATGAATACGTTAATTGTTGTATTTCATATTATAAAATGAATAAACTAACAAACAAACAAACAACTCCTTTTCTACTTTGGTCCAAATTTTTCCTGCAGGTGGCGGTAAAACAACAGCTGCTAATGAAACTCACGAAGAAGAAATCCGCTCTGAAGTTTGAGTAAACAAAGCAAGAAACAGAAAAGAGAAAACGTTGCGTTTGATTGCGGTTCTGTTGTGTCTCTGGTCTGTTTTGTATTGGTTAACTGGACCCGAGTTCGGACTCGGTTGGACTCTGGGTTCGTGTCCTCTGGACCCATTTTGTCTCAGAGTTTCAGCGGAGCGAAATAATGGAAGCTAACAAGGTGAGCTTCCCCCTCTTTTTGGTAAAAGTTATTCTTCTTGGGCTGCCTGTGCAGCTGTTTTCTCCTTGTTGAGATCTATGGTTGAGACACCGGCTTCATGCGCCTGCGTCTCTGTTGCTCTCGAGTTTAACCACGTAAAGCATGTGTCGCAAACCCGCGCGTGCGTCAAACATAAAGCCGCGCCGTCATCTCGCAAAACCACAATATGAAGCTTATTTGCGACAGTTATTTTTTTATTCTTATTTATCACGATAGAGACGATAGAAGGAAAGTAGCACGATAGACACGTTTCTATCGTCCCCACGATATATATCGTCATATCGCACAGCCCTATAAAGTAGTAAAACTAACACTGTCCTGAGTTTTTTGCATAGTGGAATAAGAGTATGAAAATTTACACCAACTCTAAAACTAAAACATTAAACATTTAATGAACATAATACTGTCCTGAGTTTTTGCATACTAGTATAAAACATTTAATGAACATAATACTGTCCTGAGTTTTTGCATACTAGTATAAAAAAAAGAGTATAAAAAGTATAACTAAAATAAACTAAAGGTTTCTAGCATTGACATTTGCAAAGTGGCAAAGCAGCGTATGAGTTAATGTACACAGTATATGTATGAGGTAGTAGTTGATGTTGTTATAGAGGCAAAAAGTGGCATATGCAGTAAGGCACATTGGGCATCCCTAAATAAGACCGTTCAGAGCACATTGTATATGTATCAGCAGTGGTGTAGATATTAGAGTAGTGTAAATGTAAACAGTAGTAGTTACATGTAAGCAGTAGTAATAAAAGTAAACAGTATTAATAAATGTAAACAGAGAATGTAAACAGTATTATGATTATAGGCAGTGATGTAATACAAACATTAGTGCAAGTATGAGAAGTAGTGCAAACTGTATGAGCACATGACCGAGAGTTTAGTGAATAACCCGTTTGATGACACAGAGTCCAGTGTTAAAATCTTTGTGTTGTGTGGTAATGTGTGAGAAAGTTTTAGTGTTAAGGCAGTTCAAATGGGAGGGGGGGCAGAGCAGGCAGAGTGTTTAGCATCCTGACTGCCTGATGAACAGAGCTGTCTCTCAGTCTGCTGGTTCGAGCCTGGAGACTCCTCAGTCTCCTCCCTGATGGCAGCAGTCTGAAGCAGCTGTGTAGTGGGTGTGTGGGATCACCTGCCATGCAGTGGGCTTTCCGAGTGAGGCGTTTGCTGTGTAAGTCCTGCAGTGAGGGCAAGGAGGTGCCCACGATCTTCTCAGCTGCTCTCACAATGCGC